>CM023490.1:77734615-77769766 GCA_013339685.2 Hyalomma asiaticum
GTGCCCCCTTAACTCCGAGCGGCACAATAGCACGGTGTTACCTGGAACATGAATACATCCACTGTTGAAATGTTCTTACCTCTGTAGCGGCATCGACACAGACGCGATCGCCCTGGGAAAGAATAGCTTAATTCGACGAAAAGCCAGCACTGCAGGACACGGACAAGAGAGAACACACGCATACGCACCAACGCCGGACTAACAACCAAAATTTATTGAAGCAACCACGAGCTTTTATACATACATGCTGCGCAAGCGCCTGAGCTATGACATGGAGACTAGACTACCTGATAGTCAGGTACCGATAAAAAAGCGCCACTCTTTTTCGTTGATAGCCACAGAAGGTTCGCTGATGCAAGTCTGGCCATTCGTTTTGATAAAAAACGCCTCGAGCAGTTCGCGTGCAGTTCTTGTGCTTCCTCTGCCTAGAATGCTGGTCTGGCGGAATAAAGGCATGCAACCATCACAATCTTTTACATGGAGAGCTAGATTGCTCCCTGTGCCCGATCTTGCATCGCACGCATGTTCTTTCAACCGTTCATTTAAACACTGGCCCGTCTGGCCGATATAGACCTTACCGCAAGAGGTGGGGATGGAATAAACCACCCCTTCGGTGCACTCGGTAAATACAGTGCGGTGATCAGTTTTGCAGGCAGATCTGCCTCCCCCGCCTGAGATGCGGGCGCAAAGGCCAGAAAGCTTTCGGGGGGCTGAAAACACCAGATCCACACCGAACTTCTGGGACACTCTTTTCAACCTGTGGGACATCTTGTGGAAATACCGCATCACCTCGATTTTCCTTGTCTCACCTGGTGTCCGAACACATGGTTTTCTCATTTTTCTGGCCAGCGTCTCACCTACCGACAGCAGAACTGACGACGGGAACCCTGAAGCTCTCAACCGATCTACCTGCTCCGCCAGACTTTCCTGCATGGCATGCGGGCAACTCTTGTTCAGCGCATTCCTGAAACACACAGAGCCGTATATTCCCTTCGGAATATACGGTTCTGGAAACACAGATTCGCAATGCTCCGTTTCACCAACTTCGAGTGGGCAGAATCGAAAGGCAGGAGTGCCTTTTTAGACCTCGGGGCGTACTTCCAACACACGTGTCTGTCATGTAAAAATGAAATTTCTAAATCTAGAAACCTAATGATCTTGTCAGATGGAACTTCTTTGGTGAACACCAGGTTCTTAGAGCAGGTGCTAAAAACATTTAAAATCTCATCTGCCACTTGTGAAAGCTGGTCAGTAGGTGAAAGATTCAAAATGATTAAAAAGTCATCTACATATCTATAAACTTTAACGACACGTGTATCACGAAGCCCAAATTTAATGCACTTGTCATCAGCTTGACAAAGCAGGCTCGTATTGCTTGGGGAACTACCAAAATACGCCACTTTGTATTTCGTATTTGTGATTTCTTTTTCAGAGTGACACACCTCACCCTTTCTTTTTGTTGACGTAGTACCTCGGTAGCCTTCCGAGCATTGCACTTGTTGTGTGAAGTAGAGGGTAGGCATACTGAGAAAAAGCTCCTTGGGTGCCCTCATAGCAGCTGCTGGACTGCTAAATATGCGTGACCGCCCAAGGAGCACTTCAGTATGTTTGTACTAGCAAGGCTGGCGAGTTGGTAAGGTCTACATAATCAAACAGCGCCCACCTGACATGCGCCTTTTTACTGCAATGCCCACCCTAATATGCTCCTGCTCCATGCCAGCTGTGAAAGCATTTATAGTTGGTGGACATATTTCAAGGCAATGTCATCCTCATGCAAAACATCTGGGGTGGCCCCATGGCAGCCTGTGAGAGGGCAAACGGGACAATCGCCACTTCTGTGAAACCAAGCTCTCCCCCCACCCTCTCCCATACCACGGCCGGTCTGGACGCGCGCGTTGGCTCCCTCCTTTATGGCCTGCGCAAGGAGGGCTGTTTCTACCTATCGCCGCGACTTGGCGGGGGCGCTCCGAGCCAACCCGCTCTAAACCAGCTTCCGTCCGTTGCGGAGGCTAGCGCGCGCACGAAATGTGCGGCTTCAGACTTTCGGCGTCAATTTGTGAAGCATGGCACCAGTGCGATGAGAACACTGTAGCAAGGATATATGATAACTCCGGTGATTTCCGCTTTTCGGAGGGGGAGGGACAAGCCACTGATTTGCCCGCCTCTGCTGCTCGTGAGTGCACTTACCGATGCGCGTCGCGCTCAGAAGGCTCGGCTGCATGATTCGTCACCGACCGTCAGAACAAATGACACGAAACATCCTTTTTTGGAGGAAAGTGGTTTTCAATACGTTTACTGCAAATTCACATATTCCAACCATTACAGTACTTGAAAATGATAAAATATGGACATTTTTGTTGAAGGTATCACAATTCTTCCTTTAATATTAAAATAAATACCTTGAAAAGGAAAAAGTCACTTTTTCTCGCAAGCAGCCGTGAGTCGCAATCACAGTAGAAGGAGCATAATAATAATAATAATAATAATAATAATAATGATAATAATAATAATAATAGTCATAAAGTCGCACCACACCACGCTGAGTCCTTGCTTGCATACAAAATCCCAAGCCCTCACGAGCCCAGATGCAGTCTTCAGCGTGCAAATGAAAACTTTAGAAAAATTTTCTTATGCGGGTAATGCACGCCGCCGGCAAAGAGCAAAAATAAAGAACTTTCACAGAAACCGTTCAATATCACACAGAATGCTCTCCTTGGTACTAAAATAATACAATGCACAAGAAAAACTGAAAAAAAGCTCGTAAAACGCTGTCGCGATGCTTACGGCTATACTTTAAAGTAGCCACATCGTTAAAGGCCGGAAATGTTTCCGCGTGGGCTTGTGAATGTAGCCAGAAAGCCTGCCGTTCGGATCTGTTAACTTGTTTCTGTTGTTCGCAAGAACAATCCGAAGAACCAACGCCGTCCGTCTTTTGCGCTGTTTATCGTAAGTATGCACAAACAACTAGCCCAGTCAGCTACTTTGTTACCTCTAACATAAAAGCGGCACACACGCAGTGCTATACGAGCAACACCGATGTGCTCAGCCGCTGCACTGAGGCCGGTAATCTCATCGTTCTCGGCGAACATACGATGGTACCGGGAAACATCATTGACAATCCCACAGTTGTGCGGTTCGCCACAAGGCTGAGCAAATCCGTCTCATTGTAGAAACTAAGAAAAAGGACAAACTCGGCGACATCTGGATCAGCATGGCGTCTATCATCCCAAAAGTGCGTTATGTTTATAAAGGACGCCGTAATGGAAGGCTCCGGGAATTTCTACCACTTGAGAATCTTTAGCGTGCATCTAAATCTATGCACACAAGCCGCAAGCATTTCCGCCTCCCTATATATAAGATGGTCAAATTTGACCAACCAACCAACCCATTATTTTTGCTACTAGCGCTGAGTGTGCGTCTTCTTTAGCCGAGTGCATGAGTACTGAAAAAGCCACACTGTCCCCACACGCACCTGTACTGCTTTCCCCACTTCCTACAAGCCCAAGAAATAATTAGCACAATAGAGTGGCCGGGAACAGGTGGTTTACCATACCAAGGACATGGGCGTTGGGGGGTTGGCTCGCGACGCCCTCACGCGGAAAGCGCCGTCGTCACTGTATAGAAACAGATCTATTGTATTCGCGGCAGCTGCTGAGGCCGTAAAGGAGGGAGCGAGCGCGCGCGTTCAGGCCGCCCGTGCCCATACACAAACCATAGAGCACCCAAGGAGACAGTGGCGACCAGAACACTCGCCCCTCCCAAGACACCATATCCTCTTCTAGGGTGCACAGAAGAAGGAAAAATCTACCTTTGGAAAGGTCACACAGAAAAGGAATGCCTAGGCGTAGGTACAAACCCGCTTCCGAGGTGGAAAAAATTGCCTGTATTCAAGAGAAGAGGGTCCTACACACCGGAAAGCAACGAGGGGAAGCAGTCACAAGCTCTCTTCCAGTTTTTTCAAGCCGGAAAAAATTCTGTGGCCAAGAGAAAGAGATGCTTCAGTAAAACTGATTCCTAGGCTCGTTGGTTTTGCATATTTACAGTGATGAAGGTCGCAAGTGAGACGCACAAAGAAGGAAGAGGCAGACAAGGACAGGCGATACTAACAACTGATTTATTGCAGGAACACCCACCGACATACATCGAAGATGTAGCGCATGCTCCAAGGCAGTAAACATTGCACCAAAGATCACGTGTGACAAAATTCCGAAATCAGACGCCGCGTGGCATGAAAACGATTTCGGACGGATGGAGCGCGATCGAAGGCCCGCTTATACACGTAGTCTGGTGTTTCTTTCTAAAGAACGCTTCTAAAGTAGTGAGTCGGCGACTTCCACAACGACCTTCGAAGGGAATCCTGCTGCCAATAGGCGGCCTACTTGATAATTAAAGCTCTTCTGCGTCCTAGGATGCATGCTCAAAGGGCAAGCAAACGACATCACAAGTAGGCAGATCTGGTTGTGCATGTCACTGAATGTGGTTGCGAGGCACAAATTAAAGAAACCAAGATTCTTGGACGTAGCAAGAGCTGCGCAGCCCGGTTGGCTTTAGAAGCATCCTTTATAAAGAAAAACCAGACTGTGTGTGTAAGCGCGCCTTCGATCGCGCTCCATCCATCCGAAATCGTTTTCGTGCAACGCAGCGACTGATTTCGGAATTTTGTCACACGTGATTTTTGGTGCAACGTTTTGTGCCTTAGCGCATGCGCTACATGTTCGATATATATCGGTTGATGTTCATGCAGTAAATCAGTTGTTTGTATCGCTTGTCCTTGTCTGCCTCTTCGTTTTTTGTGCGTCTCAATTGCGCTGTTCATCACTATAAAAAAAGAGAGAGATGTAGATAAGTCAAATGTTCATTGGATAGCGTCACCAGGGCACTCTCGGCCCGTGTATAAAAGGACCGCGACGTTCCCAGCTTCTCATTCGATTGCCTATCCATTTATGGTACAGCAATGTTTTCCGAGGAACTCAACTACATCTTCCCAGCTCAAGACGTGGCCCTGACAGCGTCAGGTTTCCCCTCTGGCGGCTGCGGCTGTCATGAGGGCGGTGGTGACGACCGGCATTACCGACTGCGTCGAAGTTGTGGCCGTCTCCTGCGATGCGATTTCGCGGTGGTCGATAGTGTACGACCTGTACGACGTGCCGAACGCGGGCGGGATTTCTGGAGCAGCCCTGCGCAGCGCTCTACACCGCGCCATACATGAAGTATCCCAAGAGACTCTTGCATCGCTGTTGGAAGCATTGGGAAACCCTGAAAGGATTCACGTCGAAGCCTTCATCGTCGCCTGTGCTTTTGCGCAGTTGCCCCCATGAACTCATCAGCATTCAACGGCCCTTTTCAGGGCCACCCAACTGCTGCTTTGGCTGAGTTCGGCGTTCACAAAGAGGCTCCGTGTAACCTTCGAATAAGTACCCTGAATGTACGCTGAGCTTCTGTGATATTAGTTCGGCGGTTCCGTCCGAGAAGCATTTCTGCTTTGTTGCCTAACCAGGCAGTGATTACGCAGACAGATTTCGATGTTACTCGAGCTGTCCCGGTGAGGCCCGTGTACTGTGCGATGTCAGTGCACGTTAAAGAACCCCAGGTGGTCGAAATTTCCGGAGCCCTCCACTACGGCGTCTCTCATAATCAAAACTGGTTTTGGGACGTTAAACCCCACAAATCATCATCAGCTGTCCCGGCCACTAGGTACTCATTATCTTCGTTTTAAGTCTACTAACAGGAGTGCTACTGTTTGGTATGTAAATTTTTGTGTCCTAATTCCAAGAGACGGCTTTGGGGTAAATGCTAACTTAGATACGATTACACGTGAGAAAAGGCCGGAGGCAATAGAGGGAGACTTTTTATTCCTACAAAGACCGGGATATTATACCAATAAGCAAAATTGAATAGGAACCAGCTATTGATGGACCAGACGAAGCTTTGATATTTTAATAATAACAACGCAGCTTGATAAAATGGTTCACAACAAGGTCATCAATAGTGAGTACACAGGTATACGAGGTCTCGAACATTGAAATCTTCACCACGCCATGAGATTTATAAACTGTAGTCAGGCTACTGACCTTGCATATGAGTGTCTCACTTCCGATTACTTTACTACGTAAATACACGGCACGTTCCTCAGGACAAGGGCCGGAGATAAGCCATATCCGCTCATTTCGTAAATAATCAAAGATATTTCGCATTCAGGAAGCTTGTGACACTGTACTCTCCCGACCTCAATACTTTACACCAACCAATAATTGAAAAAGCCCAAAATGTTTTACTATTACTGAAACAGATGTAAATAAAATGCTTGAACTGCAGATGTGTGAGCTGCTCTGTTTCTAGAATTTTTTCCGCCAACACGTTTGCTTTTAGTCCTTTCCAAGACGACGTGCTCGGTTTTTCGTACTGCTATCTTCTCAGTGTTAAAGAACCTTGTAGCGATAAGAGTTTCTGCTTGATTCTTTTTATCTTTTTATTTTCAGGGTGACAGGAAAGTACCATTTCTTTCTTGTGGTGCATTTTCCATTAGCAGAATTTTTACCGCGGACGCTTTTCTGTTCTTTTCCAAGAACACGTGGGCGGTTCCTTCTAGTGCTATTGTTTGAATGTGTTTCGGAAAGGCTTTAATGGTTAAATATCTGTGCCATATATTTCTTTGTCTGATACTGAATAAGAGGAAAATACTCTTTTTTTTCTCGTGCTTTCTCAGTTATCAGTATTTCGGCCGCGAAAGGAAATGGTTTTATCTTTTTCTTTTTGATGGCCAAGTGGTCGGTTCCTAGCAGAGAAGCAACGCGTTGGCGCCTAGGGTTCGCTAATGTGCAACTTCGAATTTGTCAGAGCCCTCCATTACGGCGTTTCTTGATTATAAATCGATCAATCTGGATTTGTCTTCCTGCCGATACAATGCACCACTGCAGCCGTGCATCGTTGCATGCATTCATCGAAAAAATCATGGAATAATCTTGCCCACCCTTTGTGTAACACTCCATTTTAGACATATAAATAAATTAGTGATTTTTGCCACGTTTGTCCGCTTTCACTCAACTGCAGTTGGAGTGTCCTGTTTTGTTGGGCTTTTTTTTTTTTGAGAATGGGCGAAGATTGAAGTAATCCGGCCATTATTTCAAACAGTGAAGTTTAGGGACTTTCCATTACATTTCTGGATTGCGACGGAGATCCTGTGAACAGCTACTGTCCCCATGAGGCAACATCACAGTACCGCCCCTCCCCCCCCCCCCCCCTCCGCTTCAAAAAGAAAGAGGAAGGAAAAGTAATAGTTTCCACAACCATAGGAAGAACCTAGGCATCGAATAACGTTTCCGGCAGTTTAGATAAAGGTCTTTCTATAATAGTAAGTATGTGCATAACGTGGAGTTGGAAGAGTCGACGATGGTCACGCATACACTATGTTTGTCTTCAATGCGGATAATTTTAATGTCTGTAGCAGCTATACATTTCCTCTTTAGTACCCTGAAATCACGTATAACGAGGAAGATCTTTCTTAATGAGAAGAGTGCAGTCTACGGGAGAAAACTGCCCTCTGGTAGGGATGTGCCCAATTCGTTCGGAGAGCGAATTTATTGTCTTTCCCCATCAATACACATTAAAACACACGCCCTACTTTTTAGGAATTGTTTTTAGCTATTACGGAAGCTTGTGCGAGTTGGTTTACGATCTAAGAATAAACAGCGCGAGAAAAAAACAATGAAAAGGTGGGTCTCATTCCTTTTCGTTGTTTTTTGTCGCGCTGTTTATTCATAGACGTAGTGTTTGTAACAAGACAGATGATGTCGAAATGTTAATCCGTGTCGTCGCTTTAAAAAAATTTCGAAAATAAATAAACAGAGATAGAAGTGTAATACCGTGGCCTCGTTCGTGGTAGAGCTCCGAAATCGGCTTGGAAATTTTCTTCGGATCAGGTGTATGATCACACGACCCAAAAAAAGGTCCCTTGTTGCACAGCATTGCCAACCTGATGCTCTCAAGCAGAACTCATATGTGGAGAGGTAGTCCTGGGAGCAGGCAGGGCACCACTGATACTATAGTTGCCAACACCTGCTCAGATTCATCATCCCCCCCCCCCCCCCCCCACGCCTTTCTTCCCTCTTGGGTACCAGAGATGAATTCCTAGGAGCACTGAAAAGGACTGCTTATACCTTCCAGCAGATGGTAATTCTTGAGGATCTACAGCCTGTTTGGAGGTGCAGCTGGTAGCGAAACACTCTCCCCAAACTAGCTAGGTTCCTTTTGTTGTGCAACCCTGGACTGAGGCATGAAAGCGCGAAAAGTGGAGCAGACATATTAATATAGTCCAAAAAATGCAAACATACTCTAAATCTAAGCTTCCAGAAACTCAGTCACTGTGTCATTATAGTTTCTCAGTTGCGTAGAACACGCTCAAGAATACATAAACGTGTCCTTCCGCGGCTTGTTTGCCAATGGCGGGCGCTGCAATGCCAGCCGCAGCCCTGGAAGCAGCAAAATGAAGCGGGGTGTACGTGTCCCAACAATGGCATTTGCCTCAGAAGAATTCTACGCCCGGTGACCTCGTAGCCTTGGCTCTGCTACGCGTAACTAGCAAAAGAGGCTGTAGAACACGCATTGGAAGACGTGCCGCGTAAACAGTTACATATGGTCGGCCCGATACAGTAGCGCTCCCAGGATCTCTGCCACGGGGGGGGGGGGGGGGGGGTGTTCAATTTTTCACAAAGGGCCGGGCACGTAATTACACAGTTGTTGCGTGCGTAAAAGAAGTAAATAAAATGCCAAAAAATAGTAACATCAATGATGATGATTTTTGTTATTTTTTAAGCGTTTTTCAAATACATTAGCTTCACATTCTTCTAGGACATGGGAGCAGTTACTTAGTGGGATGGGGGTGACGTCGGCCTCAGGGGGGGGGGGCGGTTTACAACCCCCGAAACCCCCCCATCGGTGCGCCACTGGCCCGATATATGTTAAGTGTGGCAGCCCCGCAAACAATGGTGTTCCGAAGTGGCCATCGGACGAACTCAAACTGTAAATACTTAAGGGAAACATCGGCTCGCTGAGGGACAGAACATACAGGGAATCGTATCTCATATACAAGTTCTATGCCCTCCAGCCTACCAGCATTAACCTTTCAAAGCAGGCACGTAGGCAAGGGGGGGCCCAGGGCCCCCCCCCCCCCCCCCGAAATTTGTCGTCAGCCATTGACGCAGGGGTATAGAGGCACAAGTACAAGTAGCACCGGGCGCATTTAAACAAATGAAAAACAAACGATAGTCAAGGAAGTCACTAAAAACTACTAACCAAGAACCTTTATTCCGAAAGCACTTCAATTCCAAAAGCACGGCTACGCTTGCCGAGGATTCAGCGTCCGGCTCCTGAATCAACAGAAACACCATGCACTCTCCCGTATGTCGGAGGCGTTAGCCCCCCCCCCCCCCCCCCCCCCCCCCCCCCCCCCCCCCCCCCCCCCCCCCCCCCCCCCCCCCCCCCCCCCCCCCCCCCCCCCCCCCCCCCCCCCCCCCCCCCCCCCCCCCCCCCCCCCCCCCCCCCCCCCCCCCCCCCCCCCCCCCCCCCCCCCCCCCCCCCCCCCCCCCCCCCCCCCCCCCCCCCCCCCCCCCCCCCCCCCCCCCCCCCCCCCCCCCCCCCCCCCCCCCCCCCCCCCCCCCCCCCCCCCCCCCCCCCCCCCCCCCCCCCCCCCCCCCCCCCCCCCCCCCCCCCCCCCCCCCCCCCCCCCCCCCCCCCCCCCCCCCCCCCCCCCCCCCCCCCCCCCCCCCCCCCCCCCCCCCCCCCCCCCCCCCCCCCCCCCCCCCCCCCCCCCCCCCCCCCCCCCCCCCCCCCCCCCCCCCCCCCCCCCCCCCCCCCCCCCCCCCCCCCCCCCCCCCCCCCCCCCCCCCCCCCCCCCCCCCCCCCCCCCCCCCCCCCCCCGTAAAACCATCGGCCGTATTCTCAGAAGAGAAGGCATCCGAGTGACTCACAAGCCCACGAACACATGTTCTCTACATATTGCCAAAGGCCGTTCACCGAAGGAGAGACCCCAAGGCACTGTATACAAATATGCAATGCGAGCTACATCGGCGAAACGAAAAACCTCAAAGAAACATTTTGTCAGCACAGGAATAACCTCTAACTTTGCAACAGATCGCAACACGATAGCTGAACACTCCCAGGATAGCGACCACCGTATCAATCTTCCTGACACAACGGTCGTACCAACTGAAACTACTGAAACCAGTTATCGGAAATAGTTGCTGCTTTGTGATTGGGGACAGAAACAGAAAACTTCGCAACGCGAGACATTTTAATGTATGTAAGACAAGCTTGTTGGAAACAAAATTACCAGAACGAACAAAATGTTGCCATACGGCTTCGAAACCAAAGAAAACGACGTCATCTGCCCGTACTTTGTGCGACTTTTCTTCGTCGCATCAGTATGGTTGTGTCGGGTTTTCTGTGCAAAAGCGACCATGACTATATTGCGCGAAACGGGGATTCTCATCTATGGTTAGGGCGCTCGGTAGTTGGATTGCTTCAAGGAACAGTGCAAAGAATGACAGGACATACAGAAAAAGATAGCGTTGACTCCACCGGTGGATTCCCTGAGGAAATGTCCTTCTTAACGAGAGGAGCGGTGTCTTTGATGCTGCATAGCTAGCAGGCGACATATTGCGGGCGTCATTTATACAGTCGCGTAGTGGCGGCAACTTAGGGAGCATTCAGGTGCTTTGTTTAACTGATAGCTGCGCAGCGTGGGAACAAGCACGCGTGCGGCTTTGCTTTGCCGCAGACGCAAAGTTTTTCCACGACCGGACGGCGGAAGCTAACGGAAAGCTTGGAAAAGGGGACTTTTATATGGAAAGCGACGGCTTCGAGGGCCCATTAACCCGTTCAACCCTGCTGGCACCTCTACGAATCCCACCACCCTTTTTCCGCTGTCTGTATCGTGGGGCAGGCGCCCGCGTGGCGGAAGGAGTGAAAAGGGTAAACAAACAAGGTAACCAGGGTCGCTTGTAGTTCTGCAGAAGGGTACTGTGAGCCTCGTTCATTCCATAGGTAGATGACCTGAAAGATTCCCTCAAACGGCGCTTTGCAGACCATCGGAAAACGCGGCGAAGTTTGCTATTTGTGTTGTCAAAGCACGCCTGCAAGGGCAAATTTGAATCTGTTCACACGGCCTTCGACTTTTACCTCAGAGATATGACAACAGCGCACATCGTTACGCTAAAAGGTTAATGGGAAACGTGGAAAACTAAATAGCAAACCATTCAAGAGGAGCAACTTCCCCGCTCTGCGACGGGTGCTTTACCTGAATGCAAAAAAGCCCTCGTGCCGAACGTTCACACACTCAAGATATTGGCGACAATCCCGATGAGTACAGCTGCTGCAGAACGCAGCTTCTCGACACTAAAAAGAGTAAGAACATACATATTTTGAAGAACCGTTCAGCTGAAGAGTGGCTTAATGGCCTGGTTCTTATGTCAATTCACCGGATGCAACTCAGTGTCGACGAAACTGTGTTTATAAGGAAACCGTGACGCATGAAAAGTGCAGCGTGAACCACTCTTTTTGGCCAAGCTGCATGGTCGCTTTCTTTTTCTTTTGCGTTAACTTTTACTATATTGTAAAACCACTCGCAATGTCATTCTTTAATATTGCTTCCTAAAACGAATATTAACGTTCTGCATCTTTTGTGTGATGAAAACATCCGTGTTTTGGTTCTTTGTGGTTCAATGAAATTGTTTTCGCGAATATGTCTGTTTTTTTCTTTTAAGAGTTGCTGTCATAAAGTGGCTCACGTTCTTCTCGCACGCCTGTAGTTGAGACAAAGTGTGAGAAATTGAGTAGAGAAAGCGTCCGACAAATATTTTTTTTACTTCCTGCAAAGTGGGCGCCTGATTCCGTTGCACTGCTCTTTTTTTTTTTTGGCTCCTCTTTCCGTCACTGACTCTGTATGACCCTTCTTCGTCTAGATTACTTGGTTAGAAAGTATTCTTTCTCGTGCACAACCACTAGTTTTACTGCAGTGTCAAAAAACTTGCTTTCCATCTCGGATGAACTCGTCTTTTGTACTGTATTCCACTCTGTTGTCATTCTCGTCTAATAATTAAGCGCCTTCTATATTCCCGGGCAAGTTTTTTTAAGCATTGTATAATAATGACCATGCTGTTATTGGCGCTGTTGTCGCCCCCTTTTGTTATGTAATACCCTGAAAAGGGCCTTTAAGGGTGAATAAATGATGATGATGATGATGATGATGATGATGATGCTTTTGGGCCCACCCCGAAAAAAAATCCTGGCTACGTGCCTGTTTCAAAGGGAACCCTTGAGTCCATTGGATACGGCGGGGGTTAACAAAATGGCAAAAGGTTAAGGAATGCACAAGCTAACCATGTTTCTTCCCGAAAGTCTACACTCAGGTGCGGATCCCCCATCCAGTTCGATGAGAACAACTGTGTTAAGCCCAGTAGTTATATTTAGCAACGAGCTTTCCGTGAAATGCACTGCGGCGCTGCGCAGATGCTGCGGGGTGGGAGGGGAGACAGAGGGGATAGGAACAACTGCTATTCCGAGTGGGTGTTTCTTTGTTCATCCTGCTTTCTAGCCCTATGGACACAGTCTGTTCGAAATATATGTACCACCTGCTGATTCTTTGGAAGCTTTCCTTCTTGTCATTTATATTAGTCACACTAACACCTGTCACCCAACTTCCCCTACACCCCTCCCCCACCTTTTTTTTCTTTTTCTTTTTGTTGTTCGCAGGTGCTGCTCTTCTTCTGCTCTCCTTCTGAGGACGGGGTAGAGCGTGCAATGGCGTACATAAACGAACGTTGGAGAAGGCAGTTACCGCCCTGACGAAGACAATTCCAACTGTTGAAAGGTTGGCTCCTGTGACACTCCCTATTCTAAATCGGATTTTGCGACCTGTTCATCGATTCAAGCATCCATTTTCCACTGTTCTGTTCATCAACTGGTCATTGTAGTTCGAGAGGATCGTTGGCAGCACCTCCATTTCTAGCTCTTTTGCGAGTTCGGGCGGCACCGCAGGGCCACTGCAACAGGGAAGAATGTCGATTCATGTGCAGCATTGCGGTGCAGCACCTGCCCTTCGCAACTAGCAAGCAGTCGCTTAAAAGTCAACTGACAGCAACGCAGTAAGCGGTCATTGAAGACATATGCAGAAGCTGAGCTCCATGGTGGTATGGGTGTCGTATTTCTTCATTTGTAAGACACCACGACCGCTTCTTGCAGGCGCGCTTGTGAAAGGCATCTAGGTATAAAATTTTTCACAAGTGCCGTTCGAATGCGAAGGCCACAATAGCGCACGCATCCAATGTACGGCAAAAACCGGAGTGTAGTCTGCCGCCAGCGTGGAGCAGCTCCGCATCTTAGGACGGTGTTCGGGTTGCACGTGCGGCATCAGCTTGTTCGCGGACTGCGCAAAAGGGACACTGTACTTGCTTGTTACCTTCCTGTTCCCTTTGTCTCGTTTAGGTTGCTCATTGCAAAAATAAAAGAAGAACGCTTTGCAGTACATGACAGTGCAATCGTTCAGCCTGGCCTCGAAAATGAGAAGAGAGGGCGCTTCGGTTCATCCAAGGCGAACGTAAGAACGGGAACCCTTCGGCTGGTGGCTCCCCCATATGTAGATAAGGAAGAGCCGTCACTCTCTCGGCTACCCTGTTCCAACGCCCCCTGCAACTGGTCCTGGCGCGGCCAGTGTTTATAGTGAAGAAACATAAGAGGCAAGTCTCGGTGAGTGGCTGGGCTTAAGACTATTGGAAACTGGTTGCTTCGATGCGGTACATAGTGTCACAGCATTGCCTTTATATGATATTGCATCGAGTCAATTTAGTTTCAATTCAGTTTATTTTCATTTTTCTTGGCGTGCACACACAAAAAAAGAATAGAGGAGGCCCAAAGAAAAAGTGAATGTGTGTTCACTTGGCGAAAATTCGGGCCCCCTTTACAAGGCATACGGCGTGACACTGCATCGAACAAGAAAGAAAGACACCCATCATGCGCAAGTTCGCCAATAAAACATCCTGCGCCTCATACTACATTTATGGCATGTGTAGCATGTGGAGGCGTCACATGCTACATATATTAAACCAGAAAAATATATTATATATTCTTCGTTACATTCTGTGAACGAAGGAGAGAAAGAGAAAAGCATCATAGAAACATATATAAAACTGAAAAACAAGAAACCCACAATTTCTCGCAGATGGGCACTACTGAAGGGATACCACAGCTTTTTTAGTGTTTTCTTACTGGAGCATTCAATAAATAATTCATGTTGCATCCATTTATGTGTGCGACCGATGTTTCATTTGCCTGGAATCGGAACTCGGCTGCTTAACCATCATGCTGAATACTGCAATAACTGCTGTACTGGTTCAGTTCTTTCCACATGGAAATGAGAAAACAGCTGTCCGCTATAGTAATAAGCCACGCTACGCGGGTATTTTAGCGTGCAGTGGTCTATGCTACTGCAGAAGACTAGTTTGGAATGCCACTCCAGGGGCGGACGATAGCTTTAATGCGGTCACAAATCGATTCAACCTTGTTGGCAATGAACTTCGGTACCTTCAACAGCTCCTGTTGATTTGGAGTAATGACAGACGCACTCTCTGATGAAAGTGCAAGCATGTTCATTTGCAGCGCTATTGTTGGAAAAGGAGGCTCCGTTCTATTCCGGTGGGGATTGCGGCGTTCGTCGAGTTTCACTTGAAATGCGATGCATTTCTTAGCGAACTTCGGCGAGTTTGAGCGTATCTATCTATCTATCTATCTATCTATCTATCTATCTATCTATCTATCTATCTATCTATCTATCTATCTATCTACTAGCCGCCTACGATTTTGTGCTCTCCTGGCCGATTCGCTAATCGGATGTTTACGAAAATTGGTATGCCACATCATGACTACATGACGAGAATAAATGACAAGTCATAACATGAAAATCATTAAATTCATGTCATGAGCAGCATGATTTACATGCCACGGTTTAGGGTTCTCCTGGCCGTTTCGCTAATGGGATGTATGCGAAAATTGGTATGGCACGACATGACTGCCTGACGAACATAAAGGGGAGGTCATAACATGAAAATCATGATATGCATGTCATGAGTGGCATGATTTACATGCCACGGTCTTAGTGCTCTCCTAGCCGTTTTGCTAATGGGATGTATGCGAAAATTGGTATGGCAAAACATGACTGCCTGACGAACGTAAATGGCAGGTCATAACATGAAAATCGTGACATGCGTGTCATGAGCGGCATGATTTAAATGTCACAGTCTTGGTGCTCTCCTGGTCGTCTCGTTAATGGGATGTATACAAAAATGGGTATGCCATGACATGACTGCATGGCGAACATGACTGACAGGTCACAACATGAAAATCATGATATGCATGTCATCGGCGACATGATTTACATGCCACGCGTTTCGTTAACGGGTGTATACGAAAATTGGCATGCCACAAGATGACTGCATTATGAAGGTAAATGAGAGGTCATAACATGAAAATCATGACATGCATTTCATAAGCGACATGATTTACATGCCACGGTCTTGTTGCTCCCTTGGCCGTTTCGTTAGTGGGATGTGTAGGAAAATTGGTATGCAACAAAATGACTGCATGACGAACATAAACGACAGGTCATAGCATGAAAAGCATAACATGCATGTCATGGGCGGCATGATTTACATGCCAGGCGTTTCGGTAATGGGATGTATACCAAAATTGTTATGGCACAATACGACAGCATGACGAACGTAAATGACAGGTCATAACATTAGAATCATGACACGCGTGTCATGACCGGCATGATTTACATGCCATGGTCCTGGCGCTATACTGCCGTTTCGTTAATGGGATGTATGGGCTCCGTCTACTGAGCAGAGGGCGCTACGTAGCTATGGCTCAGTCGCGCACAGTGGAAACCGAGGCGACAGCGACGCGCGCGTTTCTTCGCTGCTTTCCTGGCGTGCTGCGAACCACACGAACGCTTGCGGCAACGCCCTTTGGAACAGTTTGCCTCAGGTTTGGAGCGCGCGTCTCAAAGGAAATAAAACGAAAGAAGGTGGGACGGGCGGTCGCTGCTGCTATAGAGTTGGAGACGCGCATCGCGTTCGGGTATTCCCTGTCACAGTCTGCCCAATTTCGCTTCTTGTCTCCGCCAAGCACTGCATTCTGGCGCTGAGGTCGCGCATGGAAAAGTCGACTGCACGGAGCCTATACGAAAATTGGTTTGGCACAACATGACTGCATGACGATCATAAATGACAGGTCATAACATGAAAATCGTGATATGCATGTCATTAGCGGCATGATCTACATGCCACTCGTTTCCTTAAAGGGATGTATACCAAAATTGCTATGGCACAACACGACTGCACCACAACGTAAATGACAGGTCATAACGTTAGAATCATGACATGCGGGTATGAGCGGCATGGTTTACATGCCGCAGTCATAGTGCTCTTGCGGCCGTCTCGTAAACTTCATATGTACCAAACTCGGTATAGTGAGACAACATTATAAATCCATTTTACGTTCCTTCTGCGTGCTTCCCATTTCCTTGATTCAAAGTGCACGTGGGATCTGCCATTTTTTTTCTTTCGTGTGCACCTGCGTCCCACACGTGCCCTTCATGCGCAAACAAAATGGCGAACTGCGAAAGCCAAAAGAAAACGCACATGTTCAGAACATGAAAACAGGCGAACCCAAAACTGATAAGAAGCCGCGCCGCATGGTTCACCGTTGTTCTACACAGCCCAAGGTGTGCACGGACCGCTTAGCAACAACGGCCAACATCACGCGCCTACTTCTGCTAGCGCATTGCAGACGCTTTTCGCAAGAGCTTTTGCCGGTGTTGTTTGTAAGTAAGCCTATTTTCAAGTGCGTTGAGGTGGAGTGTTGGTGCGTCCAGTCTGCTTAGGCAGCTTTCAACCTCCGTTGAATTCTTGTTTGACGTAGTGAGCTGGATTGAATAGAACTGTTAGGTCTGAAATTATTGCTAAGGAAGACGTGAAAGCAACCGCCTCTTCAAAATTTCCATTTTTCTGCAGCGGTGCTTCTGCTATCAATGCCGTTTCCTAGGGGTATAATGAAATTGGAGACACATAGGAAGAAAAAGTAACGTTTCCAAACAGCGATGACTCGTTTCGCATATTTTAACGCTCGGTTTGGTGACCTTCCACAACTAGCGAAATTAGGCGCTCGTACAGAAACTAGTATACTAGAAGCAGGGCATCTCTTCCGTCTAGCATTGTCTTAACAGAAAGGAAACAGCGGCCTTTCATATTCGAGCTTCGACGAAATCGTCCATGAGCGCCAAGATGTCCACTGGAAAGAGCCTGGACGCCGCGGACTACGCCATATTCGGAACGCTGACAATAACCGGCTTCTTGGTCGGCCTGTACTTCTCCATACCTCGCAAAGTGAGTCACTCCATTTCGTGTCACAAAGCACGTGCAAAGCTGCTCCTTAACAAGGTGAAGCAGTGTCGGGATACAAAATTACCGTCATTGTGGTCGTATCTCAGTTTTTTCTCACGTAGCCTCTTTCCGGTTCTTCACATCGTCGCCGACAGCGAAGCCGAGCAACCAATAGAGTGGAAGCGACCCGCCGAAAGTGAAGCCGTCGCCACCAGGTGTCGTGTGATTTTATTTTAGGTTATTTTGGCGGATAGGTGTCACGTGACACTTCTTTGAAAGTTATTTTTGCGGGAACAAATCAGGTAACGCAATGTCACGTCACATGTTGGTTGAGATCATGTAAACCAGTATCACGTGACGTGCTTCCCCAAAATAACGTAGCGGAATGTCTCGTGACCATAGGTCGGCGCACTCAGTCATGAGTGCACTCACTCGCACTCACTTCATAGACGTGAGTGCGAGTGAGTGTCAATGAGTGTGAGTGGAAGTGAGTGCAAGTGGGTGTGAGTGGAGGTGAGTGTGAGTGCGAGTGAGTGCCAGTGAGTGTGAGTGGAAGTGAGTGCGAGTGCGAGTGAGTGCCAATGAGTGTGAGTGGAAGTGAGTGCGAGTGCGAGTGAGTGCAAGTGAGTGTGAGTGGAGGTGAGTGCGAGTGCGAGTGAGTGTCAATGAGTGTGAGTGGAAGTGAGTGCGAGTGCGAGTGAGTGGAGGCGAGTGCGAGTGAGTGCTTGTGAGTGTGAGTGGAAGTGAGTGCGAGTGAGTGTGAGTGAAAGTGAGTGCGAGTGAGTGCAAGTGAGTGTGAGTGGAGGTGAGTGTGAGTGCGAGTGAGTGTGAGTGGAAGTGAGTGCGTGTGCGAGTGAGCGCCAGTGAGTGTGAGTGGAGGTGAGTGTGAGTACGAGTGAGTGCAAGTGAGTGTGAGTGGAAGTGAGTGCGAGTGCGAGAGAGTGCAAGTGAGTGGAAGTGAGTGCGAGTGAGTGCCAGTGAGTGTGAGTGGAAATGAGTGGAAGTGAGTGAGTGTGAGTGCGAGTGAGTGCCAATGAGTGTGAGTGGTATGTATGTATGTATGTATGTATGTATGTATGTATGTATGTATGTATGTATGTATGTATCCGTGGCCGTCTCGTTAATTGATTGTATACGAAAATCGCTACGCCATATAAATGACCGGTCATTATATGAAAATCATGACATGCATGACTTACATGAAACGGTCTTGGTGCTCTCCTGGGCCGTTTCGTTAATGGGGTGTATACGAAAATCAGTATGGCACAACATGACTGCATGACGAACATAAATGGCTGGTCATAACATGAAAATCATGACATGTATGGCATGAGCGGCTTGATTTACATGCCACGGTCTTGGTACTCTCCTGCCCAGCTAGCACACAAAGGATTTATGACGACTTCGAAACGGATATCCGAGACGTTAACGTTGCAGATGACACGCGTAAGAAGCCTTAGTCCTGGATGCGTCGTATATCGTCTGATGTCCGGCTCGTTGCACATGCGTCTTCAAAAAGCTGGTCTTTCCGATGGCTTCGAGGAGACTCAAATAATCCCATTTTCCGGGATTTCTGAATCCGTTCAAAGACTTGCACGTGCGTCATCAAAAAGCTCTTCCTGAAATGTCAGCCGTAATCTGAAAAAGAAGCAGGAATCGTGCTCGGGAACTGGGCGCGCCCACCAAAATTTTGGTCTGGTTGCCACCCTCAGAATATATAAATGATAATCTGACCTCAGAGCTAACGCCTTGTGGGTTCAAATGACGCCAAGGCATTTTTTGCACCCCTAAGGCATTAACTCTGTGGTTCTGAAGGTGTCAACGGGATAATAATTTTGGGAGGCACCCACGATCCACGGACGTCGTCCCTGCCTTATGGTAGTAGCTGCGACCTGCTACGTTACCAGCTGCACCATAAGGTTTAGGGTGCTGCAGAGGGGGGGTTAGAGCCAGCGCACCTGAATACTTTCGTCCTAGGAAGAAGCGCTGGTGTCGCACTTGCGTGGAACTTTTTTTTTCTGGTGGGTCAAAGCACTAGCATTGAGTGCAACAGAGCAATAGTGCAGTAAGGTAGGCACACAGTTGTCTGCAAAGGCTTCATCAGTCTTAGCATTTAGGTCACAATTAGTTGTCATGCTTGTACTTTGTATAGTATGAAGCAAATCTACCAAAAACAGTAGTGACGTATCTTTCTACAGTTAAGGATAGAAAGTTTCTTGGCAAGCGGCCTAACAAGGAGGCCCCACTGCCAATGATCATGACGTCAACAACATTTTATTCAACATTTCATTGAGAAACTAACTTATGGTAGTTAAAAAAAGAAATGCGAAAAAAGAATAAAACCACAGATATTCAAAAGGAACTGCAGAAGAAATAATTTAAATATATCTGGAACTTATTAACGACTAGAGGCTTACAGAAAGAGCACTAGTAACAATAATCAAAAGCCAAACAACTATGCACTTTTCAGCATGAGAGCAGCGCATCCTGTTATATGAGCACGGACAGCATAATGGATGACTGTGTGATAGCCGCTTTCAGTCATGTTATGCAGTATCTTCGCCACATAAAATCAATGAGTATGAACAAAGGAACTCAAATATGACCCAGGTATCAAAGTGAAAATTTACCTAGGACATCAGCTGATGTAAAGAGGCAAGCTTGAAAAGACTACCAAAAGCATCAATCAAGTGAGAATGAATACTGACCAAAGTGACCTTCAAAGAAAATATCGCATGAAATATTAACGTAATCGTTATAATGAACAACATCACAATGCAGTGCATAATCTGTCACAGCGAGCAACGTTACATCGAAGCAACCTCAGTTTCATAATGAAGCTACATACTCGCGTACTTGAAGTCCAATACACTGGAGACAGGTAGAGAGGGTGGCCTGATCTAGTACGCCCCGGCCTTCTACTCTACTTCGGGGACAATGCAACAGGGGAAGAAGAGTGATGAAGCATGAGGATGGGGATAAGAATGAGTGAACCGTATATACATAATAAGACATGACTGCTTGCGCAAAGGGGACATGGACGCCAGTAATCATATTTCATTACGCTTGATACCAACTAGCCCAACTTATGGCAGCTATTCACCTCTGCAAAACAATGTGCTGTGACGCGAAAAATGTTGACCCAGCTCTCTTGACATAAACGCTGGCAATAGTCAAACCCCAGCACGGGTAACTGGGACCTCGCCTCTACTTGAAACGTGACAGGGGCCGCCACTAGTCGGACGAATATGCTGTGCAGGGAAATGCACTCGAAGATTATGATGGAAAGAAGCCACTTTAGTTGCATCTAAGTTTAAATGTCGCTTTTCATAATCCGCAACTTTGCGCAGTGGTACCGAACGTCTAGCATCCAGTCCATTTCTATTGAAAAAATGACCTTGTAGCATTTGGTAATTCGGTATGGTCCCTTATTTCGGGTGAAATACAGCTTTCATCTATTGCTTGTACTCCCATATCAGCCAGCCTAGCGGCCGCCGTCTACTGCTGTGGCACGAATGGGGGACAGTCGCGAAATACTATTTGTTCTAGTCTCTGATACATTAGACAGCGCTCACAGTTCGAGATGTACGCGCGACTGAAGATGTGGCCGTAGTGCCGAGTTAGGTCGGCGACCAGGTGAAACCTGCGCAGTGTGCTGGCACCGCTGCCCTTTATTCCACCCGGGAGGAAAAACTCGCGTCATTCTATTTGACGCAGATGCCTGCATAGGTCGGCGCACTCACTCATGAGTGCACTCACTCGAACTCATTTCATAGACGTGAGTGCGAGTGCGAGTGAGTGCCAATGAGTGTGAGTGGAAGTGAGTGCAAGTGAGTGTGAGTGGAGGTGAGTGTGAGTGAGTGTCAATGAGTGTGAGTGGAAGTGAGTGCGAGTGCGAGTGAGTGCAAGTGAGTGTGAGTGGAGATGAGCGCGAGTCCGAGTGAGTGCCTTTGAGTGTAAGTGGAAGTGAGTGCGAGTGAGTGCAAGTGAGTGTGAGTGGAGGTGAGTGCGAGTGCGAGCTTGTGAGTGTGAGTGCAAGTGAGTGCGAGTGCGAGTGAGTGCCAGTGAGTGTGGTGGAAGTGAGTGCGAGTGAGTGGAGGTGAGTGCGAGTGTGAGCGAGTGCTTGTGAGTGCGAGTGAGTACAAGTTAGTGTGAGTGGAGGTGAGTGCGAGTGAGTGCGGATGCTGGAAAATTTGGGTGAGTGAGTTTGGCCTGATCTAGTACGCCCCGGCCTTCTACTCTACTTCGGGGACAATGCAACAGGGGAAGAAGAGTGATGAAGCATGAGGATGGGGATAAGAATGAGTGAACCGTATATACATAATAAGACATGACTGCTTGCGCAAAGGGGACATGGACGCCAGTAATCATATTTCATTACGCTTGATACCAACTAGCCCAACTTATGGCAGCTATTCACCTCTGCAAAACAATGTGCTGTGACGCGGAAAATGTTGACCCAGCTCTCTTGACATAAACGCTGGCAATAGTCAAACCCCAGCACGGGTAACTGGGACCTCGCCTCTACTTGAAACGTGACAGGGGCCGCCATTAGTCGGACGAATATGCTGTGCAGGGAAATGCACTCGAAGATTATGATGGAAAGAAGACACTTTAGTTGCATCTAAGTTTAAATGTCGCTTTTCATAACCCGCAACTTTGCGCAGTGGTACCGAACGTCTAGCATCCAGTCCATTTCTATTGAAAAAATGACCTTGTAGCATTTGGTAATTCGGTATGGTCCCTTATTTCGGGTGAAATACAGCTTTCATCTATTGCTTGTACTCCCATATCAGCCAGCCTAGCGGCCGCCGTCTACTGCTGTGGCACGAATGGGGGACAGTCGCGAAATACTATTTGTTCTAGTCTCTGATACATTAGACAGCGCTCACAGTTCGAGATGTACGCGCGACTGAAGAGGTGGCCGTAGTGCCGAGTTAGGTCGGCGACCAGGTGAAACCTGCGCAGTGTACTGGCACCGCTGCCCTTTATTCTACCCGGGAGGAAAAACTCGCGTCATTCTATTTGACGCAGATGCCTGCATAGGTCGGCGCACTCACTCATGAGTGCACTCACTCGAACTCACTCGCACTCATTTCATAGACGTGAGTGCGAGTGCGAGTGAGTGCTTGTGAGTGTGAGTGCAAGTGAGTGTGAGTGGAGGTGAGTGTGAGTGCGAGTGAGTACAAGTTAGTGTGAGTGGAGGTGAGTGTGAGTGAGTGTTCCCCTACACTGCCGACCTATGCTCGTGACCTGTTCCCGCCAAATTCGCCTCAAGCAAGCTTATGTGGTATTTCATGATCGCTGGCAGATTACGACTAGCTTAAACAGCGTGGCTGTTAGAAATGGCATGCTTACAGACAAATTACGGTTATCTTATTCAGCTACTTTGATAAACACGGAGCATTGGAACATTGTGTAGAACAAGTGCCAACACTGAATGCCTCGCTGGCAGCCTAAATTTAATGCACTTCTCATGAGTTGGACGAACCAGGCTGGTATTGCTTGGGGAACAACCCAAATACGCCACTTTGTATTTCGTATTTGTGGTTTCTTTATCAGAGTGACACACCTCTCCTTTTCTTTTTCTTCAAATACTACTTGCCTTGCCTTCCCAGCATTGCATTTGATGTATGAAGTAGAGTGTACACCTATTGAGAAAAAGCTCTCTGGGTGGCCTCACAGCAGGTGCTGGACTGGTAAATATGCGTGACCCCCCACGGAGCACTTCAGTGTGTTTGTACTAGCAGGTTTGGCGAGTGGGTAAGTCTACATAATCAAAACGCGCGCAAGGGACAGGCGCCTTTTTACTGCCATGCCCACCCTAATATGGTCCTGCTCCATGCCAGCTGTGACAACATCTATAGTCTGTGGACATATTTCAAGGCAGTGTCATCCTCATGGCAGGGCCGGGCTGGACGCGTGCACTCGCTCTCTCTTTTACGGCCTGAGCAGCTGCCACGACTACAATGGATCTGTTTCTATACAGGACGACGGCGCGTTCCGTGCGAGGGCGTCGCGAGCCAACCTCCCAAAGCGCCTTGCTCTGCATGCGCTTCCTATAGTAAACCAGCTATTCCCGGCCACTTTACCATGCTAATTATTTTTTCCGCATGTAGAAAGTGGTGGAAGCAGTACAGGTGCGTGTGGGGACAGTCTGGCTTTCTAGGTACTCATGCACTCGGCAAAAGAAGAGGCACACTCAGTGCTACTAGCAACAAGAATGGGTTGGTTGGTTGGTCAAACTTGACCATCTTATATTTGATGGAGGCGAAAATACTTGGGTCTTGTGCGCTTGGAGTTAGGTGAACCCTAAAGATTACCAGGGGGTCAAAATTCCCGGAGCCTTCCAGGACCACGGTGTCCTTCATAAACATAACGCAGTTTTCGGATGATAGACGGCATGCTGATGCAGATGTCCCGAAGTGCGTCCTTCTGCTTAGTTTCTACAATGAGACGGATTTGCTCAGCCTTGTGGCCAACCGCTCAATTGTGTGATTCTCAAAATGTTTCCCGGAACCATCATATGAGATTGTGACGTTCTTCGAGAAGGCAGTGAAATATCTTTACCGAAAGAAAATCCTCGAGACACTGCAATTTACTGTTCAGTCATATCTTGAAGATTCGCCGCTTCTGGACTGTCCGGAAGGTGTGGACAAGAGTCACGCCAAAGTGTCGGCGCGCATCATCTCTGAAAAGTTTCTCCGGATTCTTCTTGTGAACTACACAAAAAAGCTAACAGATCACAATGACAAGCCTTCTGGCTATATTCACAAGCCCACGCGGAATCATTTCCGGTTGTAAACGATATCACTACTTTAAGCTAGCTGTAAGCATCACGACAGTGTTTTACCAGTAGTGCTTTTTTTTCTATTTCAGTTCTTCTTGTGCATTATATTATTTTAGTACCAAGGACAACATTCTGTATGATGCTGAGTGGTTTCTGTGAAAGTTCTTTACTTTTCTTCGCCTGCGGCGTACATTATTCCATAAAAAGATTTTTTCTCATCTCTTGCACGCTGAAGACCGCGTGTGGACACGTGAGAGCTTGGGAACTTATATGCATGCAGGGACTCAGCGTGGTGTGGTGCGAGTTTATTATTATTATTATTATTATTATTATTATTATTATTATTATGTTCCTTCTGCTGTGATTGCGACTCACGGCTACTTGTGGGGAGTGTGACTTTCCCCTTTTCGAGGTATTTATTTTAATAATAAAGCAAGAATTGCAACAGCTGGAATAAAAACGACCATATTTTATCATTTTCAAGTACATTAATTGTTGGCATATGTGCATTTGACATAAACGTTTTGGAAACCAATTTCTTTCAAAAAAGAATGTTTTGTGTCATTTGTTCTGATGGTCGGTGACGAATCATGCGGCCGAGCGTTCTGAGCGCGACGCGCATCGGTAAGTGCTCTCACGAGCAGCAGAATCAGTGGCTTGTGCCTCTCCGTCGGAAAAGCGGAAAGCACCAGAGTTGCCATATATATGCTTGCTACCGTATTATCATCGCATTGGTAACATGCATAGCATATAGAGGAGCATCAGAAAGTGACACGGCAAGTCTGAGGCCGAGCATTCCCAGCGCGCGCTAGCCTCCGCAACGGCCGGGAGCTGGTTTAGAGCGGGTTGGCTCGGAGGGCCCCCGCCATGTGGCGGCAATAGGTAGCAACAACCCCCCGTGCGCAGGCCGTAAAAGAGAGAGCGAGCGCGCACGTCCAGACCAGCTGTGCTCATGGAAAACATCTGGGGTGGCCCCATGGCAGCCTATGGGAGGGCAATAGGGACAAGTCTCAGTTCCCTCAAACCAACATCTCTCCCACCCCCACCTGCTCACACACAATAGAGAACCAAAGGAGACAGGGGTGTCCACAACACATGCCCCTCCGAAGACACTGTATCCTCTTCTAGGGTACTCAGTGAAAGAAAATTGTACCTTTCCACAAAACACAGACGGACAAGGAATGCAGGAATGGCGGGGCACAATGTACAAACTCACTTTCAAGGTAAAAAAAAACTGCCTGCATTCAAGAGAAGAGGGTCTTACAGACTGGAAAGCAATGAGGGGGGCGCACACACAAGCTCTCTTTCAGTTTTTTCAAGCGGGAAAGGATTATGGTCCCAAGAGAGAGAGAGAGAGAAGGTAGATGAAGTCAAACGTTCATTGG
Source organism: Hyalomma asiaticum (assembly GCA_013339685.2). Classification (NCBI taxonomy): domain Eukaryota; kingdom Metazoa; phylum Arthropoda; class Arachnida; order Ixodida; family Ixodidae; genus Hyalomma; species Hyalomma asiaticum. The sequence goes on from CM023490.1 coordinate 77,760,223, forward strand.
TCAGTGTCAGGCTGGACGCGGGAAAGTATTATGGTCCCAAGAGAGAGAGAGAGAGAAGGTAGATGAAGTCAAACGTTCATTGGTCAGTGTCAGGCTGGACGCACCCGGCACTTGTATAAAAGGACCGCGACGTTCCCAGCTTCTTATTCGATTGCCCATCCATTCATGGTAAGCAATGTCCGCGGAGGAGTTCAACGGCATCATGGAGCAGCTCAAGAGGTGGCCCTGGCAACGTCCCGTGGCTCCACTGGCGGCGGTCGCTGCCATGAGGTCCGTGGTGAGGAGGGGCATCACGGACTCCAGACAGATTGTGGCCGTCTGCTGCCAGGCGATCGTGTGGTGGTCGACGGTCTACGAGTTGTACGAGGTACCAAACGCGGGTGGGATTCCGGCAGCAGCCTTGCTTAGTGCTGTACAGCACGCTGGGCAAGACGTTTCACAAGACGACCTTGAATCGGTGCTGGATGCATTGGGTCAACCAGAATGGATCGACTGCGACCTCTTCATCTTGGCATGTGCTTTTGCACAGTTACCGCATTGAAGTCTTCGGCACTTAACGGCCCTTTTCAGGGCCACCCAAATGTTTGCTTTGGCTGAGTTCGGCATTCATGAACTGGCTCCTTGTAACCCTCGAATAAGTGTCCTAAATGTACGCCGAGCTTCTGTGATATTAGTTCAATGGTTCTGTCTGCGAAGCATTTCTGCTGTGTTGCCTTAAGAAGGCAGTGGTTGGCCAGACACATTTCAGTGTTACTCGAGCAGTTCTGACCACTAGCTACTCATAGTGTTCTCTTTCGGTCTACTAAAGGAAGTGGTACTGTTTGGTAAGTAAATTTATGACAAAGGCGGCTTTGAGGTAAGTTTTGACTTAAATACGATTACACGCGAGAAAGACCGGAGGCTCTAGAGGGATAATTTTTATTCCTGCAAAGACCGGGATATAAGTGATATCTGAATAATAACCACCGAGGATGATAAAGTAATTTCTGAAAAAAGGTCATCAATAGTGAGTACACAGGTGGCCAAGTTCTTCAATTTTGAAATCCTCCCCACGCCATTAGTTTTATAAACTCTCGTCAGGCAACTGATCTTACAAGTATCTCGCTTCCAATTACCTTACTATGTAACTACAGGGCGCCTTCCGCAGGACAGTGGCCAGAGAGTACGCCCTATCCGCTCATTTCTTAAAAAATCGTAGATATTTCCTATTCAGGAAGCTTGGGACATTCTAGTCTCATGGCCTCAATACATTACACTTACGAATATTTGAAAAAAGCCGAGAATGTTCTACTATTGTTGAAGCAGATGCACATAAAATGCTTGAACTGCAGATGTGCGAGTTGCTCTGTTTCTAGAATTTTTTCCGCCAAATGGTTTGGTTTTAGTCCTTTTCAAGACCACGTGCTCGGTTTTTCGTACTGCTAACTTGTCAGTGCTGGGGAATGTTGTATCGATGATAAATGTCTTTGCTTGATTTTTTAAAATCTTTTTATGTTCAGGGAGACATGAAAATAGTATTTTTTCTCGTGGTGCATTTTGCGCTGGCAGAATTTTCCCCGCGAACTGTTTTCTCTTCCTTTCCAAGAACACGTGGCCAGTTGTTTCTAGTGCTATTGTTTCAGCGTGTTGCGGAAGGGCTTTACTGGTCAGAAAGGGTTTACTGGTCAAGTCCTTGTGTGATATTTCTTTATCTGAGAGTGATTAAGAGGAAAATAATCTTTTTTTTTCTCGTGCTTTCTCAGTCATCAGCATTTCCTCCGCGAAAGTAACTGGTTTTATTTTTCCATTTCGAAGACCAAGTGGTCGCTTCTTAGCAGCGCGTTAACGCCTAGGGTTCGATGATGTGCAACTTCGAATTTGCCAGAGCCCTCCATTACGGCATTTCTTGATTATAAATCGATCAATCTGGTTTTGTCTCCCTGCCGATTCAGTGCACCACTGCAGCCGTGCATTGTTGCATGCATTCATTCGAAACTATGATAGGAATAATCGTGCCCAACTCTCATGTACCACTCCATTTTAGGCATATAGATAAATTAGGGTTTTCCCTACGTTTGTCCGCTTTCGCTCAATGCAGTTGGAGTGTTTTTTTTTCCCTGTGAGAATGGGAGAGGATCAAAAGAATTTGGCCACTTTATTTGAAACAGTGATCTTTATGGGCGTTCCATTATATTTCTGGATTGCGGCGAAAATCCTGCGGACAGCTGGTGTCCTCATGAGGCGCGATCAGTCGGCGATATCGCAGTAACACACCACCCCCCTCCGCCCACTTGAAAAAGAAACGGAAGAAATAGTGCTCCCGCAAGCATGGGAAGAGGCTAGGCATCGAATAACATTTCCAGGTGTATAGATGAAGAGATTTCTAAAATAGTAAATATATGCATAACGTGCAGTTGGAAGAGTTCGACGCTGGTCACGCATACACTAAGTTTCTCTAGAATGCGGATAACTTTTCTCGCTTTAGGAACAGAATATTTCCTCTTCGTAGCGTTCAAATGACGTATAACAAAGAGGATCTTTGTTAATGAGACCAGTGCAGTGTACGGGAGAACACTTCGCTCTAGTAGGGATGTGCCCATTCGTTCGGAGAGCGAATTTATTGTCTTTCCCGATCAATACACATTAAAAACACAAGGCCCATTTTTTAGGAATTGTTTTTAGCTAAAACGGAAGCTTGGGCGAGCTGCTTCATCACCTAAGAATAAACAGAGCGACAAAACACAGGAAAAAGGTATGTCTCCTTCTTTTACGTTTTTTTTTGTCGCGCTGTTTATTCTTAGAGACATTGCTTGTAAAAAGACACATGATTTCGAAATATTATTCAATGTCGTCGCTTTAAAAAACTTCGGAAATAAATAAATCAGAGATAGAAGTGTACACCTTGGCCTGGTGGTAGGGCTCTGAAATCTACTTGGAAATTATTTTGGGATCTGGTGTCATCACAGGACCCCAAAAAAGGGCCATTGTTGATCAGCATTGCCAACCCGATGCTCTCAAGCAGTACTCGTATGGCAACAGGTAGCCCTAGGAGCAGGCAGGGCGCCACTGATGCTATTGTTGTAGAACACCTGCTCAGAATTGACCATTTGCAGAAATCTGTAAGTTTGCTTCTCCTCAAGGATGCTTCCCTGTGAAAAACTTTCGACAACAGATTGCTTTCATGCTCTAAGGGCATTCCCATCTGGACACTCCATCCCACATGCACCCGCACCACAAAAGCTTCTCAGAAACCTCCCTTGGAGTGAGAGGACTCACAGCCAGTTCCATGATTTAGAGGGACAGGGGCAGAAGCGAAAGAAAGCGAAAGGGGGAGAGGGGTGCTGAACGAGGTGAATGGCGTGACGAATGTGCATGTGTGCATGGGCATAGAACTGGAAAGCAATCTGTCCACAAGTGTTTTTGGTTGGGAGGATCCAGGTGGGGCTCACTATTTTGCAAATCATCAATTCTTTCATCCCCCCCCCCTTCCACCTCCGCCGCGCTTTTCTTGCCTCTATGGTCCTACACGCTCGACCCCGTCCTTCCTTCTGAGGACGCGGTAGAGCGTGCAATGGCGTACAGAAACGAACGCTGGAGAAGGCAGTCGCCGCCCTGACGAAGATAACTCCGCTTGTCGAAACGTTGGCTCCTGCGGCATTCCCTGTTCTAAATCGGATTTTGCGACCTGTTCATCGATTCAAGCATCCATCTTCCACTGTTCTGTTCATCAACTGGCCATTGTAGTTCGAGAGGATCGTTGGCAGCACCTCCATTTCTAGCACTTTTCCAGTTCCGGGTGCACCGCACGGCCACTGCAACAGTGAAGAATGTCGATTCATGTGCAGCACCTGCCCTGCGCAACTAGCAAGCAGTCGCTTAAAAGCCAACTGAGAGCAACGCAGCAAGCGCTCATTGAAGACATGTGCAGAAGCTGAGCTCCGTGGTGGTATGGGTGTCGTATTTCTTCACTTGCAAGACACCACGACCGCTTCTTGCAGGCGCGCTTGTGAAAGGCATCTAGGTATAAAACTTTTCACAAGTGCCGTTCTAATGCGAAGGCCACAATAACGCACGCAACCAATGTACGGCAAAAACCGGAGTGTAGTCTGCCGCCTCTCCTTTTCTTTTTCTCACGTACTACCTGGGTAGCCTTCCCAGCATTGCACTTGATCTGTGAAGTAGAGTGTACACATACTGAGAAGAAGCTCCCCGGGTGCCCTCACAGCAGATGCTGGACTGGTAAATATGCGCGACCCCCCACGGGGCACTTCAGTGTGTTTGTACTAGCAAGTTTGGCGAGTTGGTAAGTCTACAAAATCAAACAGCGCGCGCACGCGACGTGCGCCTTTTTACTGCCATGCCCACCCTAATATGGTCCTGCTCCATGCCAGCTGTGACAACGTCTATAGTCGGTGGACATATTTCAAGGCAACATCATCCTCATGCGAAACATCTGGGGTGGCCCCATGGCAGCCTGTGGGAGGGCAAACGGGACAATCGCCACTTCTATGAAACCAACCTCTCCCCCAACCCTCCCATACACAAACCATCATCATCATCAGCCTGTTTGGGTCCACTGCAGGACGAAGGCCTCTCCAACGATTTCCACTCCACCCTATCCTGAGCTAGTTGGTTCCACTTTATGCCCGCAAACTTTTTAATTTCATCGCTCTATCTAACCTTTTGCCTGCCTCTGTTGCGTTTTCCCTCTCTTGGTATCCATTCCGTCGCTCTTTCAGTCCATCTGTTATCTTTCCTCCTCATGACATGTCCTGCCCAGGTCCACTTCTTTCTTTTAATTCACATAATAATATCGGCTACTCCTGTCTGTTCTCTGATCCCTTCTGCTCGTTTTTTATCCCTTAGCGTTACCCCTATCATTTTTTTTTCCATTGCACGTTGCGCGCTCCTTAGTTTCATCTCTAGTTTTTTCGTTATCCTCCACGTTTCTGCACCGTACGTTAGTACTGGGAGAATGCCGTGATTGAATACTTTTCGCTTTAGTGAGAGCGGTAAGTTTCCAGTCATGATTTCGTAATTCCTTCCGAATGCGCTCCAGCCGATCCTTATTCTACGGAGAATTTCTTTTTCATGGTTAGGAGTTCCTGTTATTAACTGTCCCAGGTATACGTATTCGCTTATACATTGTAAGGGTCCTGTTCCTTAGCTAGGCTATTGAGCATAACTTTGGTCTTTTGCCTATTCATTTTTAACCCAATTTTAATGCTTTCCCTGTTTAGGTCATCAATCATGTTTTGTAGTTCGTCTCCATCATTGCTAAAGAGCACAATGTCGTCTGCAAATCTTAAATTGCTTAGATATTCTGCGTCTATTCGAATGTACTTGTCTTCCCAGTCTAGACGTTTAAAGATTTCCTCTAAACATGCAGTGAATAGCATCGGGGATATCGTATCTCCCTGTCTCACACCTCTCCTGATCGGGATTTCTCTGCTTCTCTCATGTAGGAGTAGTGTGGCTGTGCAATCTTTGTATATGTTGTTTATGGTTTTCACGTATACGCCAGGTACCCCTTGTCGACGTAGAGCTGAAATGTGCTTAACTCTGTAGCGGCATCGACTCAGACGCGATCGCCCTGGAAAAGAATAGCTAATAAGGCAAGGCCTCCAGCTGCGCGTTAACTTATGTGCCTCGAAAAACTGACAAATTAAGGTAAATGTGGTTGAGGAATGGCGCTCCGCACGTAGAAGATCCTGCTGTGTCACTCATGTACTTCAGCCGGGGGTGAGTTTCACAACTGATTCTTTAATTGTTATTGATTTACTCATTGCCGTAGCCAATCTATGGCGCCTTTGAGCCAACACTATCTTGCTTGACAGCTTCTGTCCCTGGACGACAGTGTCCATGTCTGTGGCACTTCACCTTTAGGGCATACCAGTAAATACACGTTGTAAGCGTAGGAAAACGGCGTGCGGTAGAGTCTGGCGTATGTATTATGCCTCACGCACCATGTGTGTGTGTGTTTTTTAGATGAAAGACCATAATCGTACGGCACAGCAGAAACACAAACGTTGTTCATGTTTAAACATAGCTTTAAACGCAGATGCAGTGCTTTGAGCGGCCTTTTTTTTTTTCTCACGTAGGCTCTTTCGGCGTCTTGACATCGTCGCCGACATCGAAGCTGACCAACCAAGGGAGTGGACGGGACCCGGCGAAAGTGAAGCAGTCCGCACCAGCTCTCGCGTGGTATTGCTTTAGGTGATTTTGGCGGACAGGTCACGTGACACTTTTTTTAAAAATTGATCTTTGCGGGAACAAACCACGTAACCCAAGGTTACGCGATAAGTTTCTTCAGATTACGTAAACCAGTATCACATGACGTCTTTCCTCCAAAATGACGTGGCGCAACGGCCCCGACATGTTCCCGCCTAATTCGCATCCCGCAAGGTTCTGTGGTATTTCATGATCACTGACAGATTACGATTATCTTACACAGCATGGCTGTTAGAAATGGCACGCTTGCAGACAAATTACGGTTACCTTATTCTGCTTCTGTGCTAAGCACGGAGCATCGCAACATCGTGTAGAACAAGTTCCAACACTGAATGCCTCACTGGCAGCCCAAACTTAGCGCACTTCTTGACAAACCAGGCTCGTATTGCTTGGGGAACAACAGAAATACGCCACTTTGTATTTCGTATATGCCCTTTCTCTATCAGAGTGACGCACCTCTCCTTTTCGTTTTCTTCAATTACTACTTGCCTTGCCTTCCCAGCATTGCACTTGATGTATGAAGTAGAGTGTACACCTATTGAGAAAAAGCTCTCTGCTGTGGCCTCACAGCAGGTGCTGGACTGCTAAATATGCGTGACCCCCCACGGAGCACTTCAGTGTGTTTGTACTAGCAAGTTTGGCGAGTTGTTATGTCTACATAATCAAAACGCGCGCAAGGGACAGGCGCCTTTTTACTGCCATGCCCACCCTAATATGGTCCTGCTCCATGCCAGCTGTGACAACATCTATAGTCTGTGGACATATTTCAACGCAGTGTCATCCTAATGGCAGGGCCGGTCTGGACGCGCGCGCTCGCTCTCTCTTTTACGGCCTGAGCAGCTGCCACGACTACAATGGATCTGCTTCTATACAGGACGACGGCGCGTTCCGCGCGAGGGCGTCGCGAGCCAACCTCCCAAAGCCTGTTGCTCTGCATGCGTTTCGTATAGTAAACCAGCTGTTCCCGGCCACTTTGCCATGCTAATTATTTTTACCGCATGTAGAAAGTGGTGGAAGCAGTACAGGTGCGTGTGGGGACAGTCTGGCTTTCTAGGTACTCATGCACTCGGCAAAAGAATAGGCACACTCAGTGCTACTAGCAACAAGAATGGGTTGGTTGGTTGGTCAAACTTGACCATCTTATATTTGATGGAGGCGAAAATGCTTGGGGCTTGTGTGCTTGGATTTAGGTGCACCCTAAAGATTACCAGGGGGTCGAAATTCCCGGAGCCTTCCACCATGGTGTCCTTCATAAACATAACGAAGTTTTCGGATGATAGACGGCATGCTGATGCAGATGTCCCGAAGTGCGTCCTTCTGCTTAGTTTCTACAATGAGACGGATTTGCTCAGCCTTGTGGCCAACCGCTCAATTGTGTGATTGTCAAAATGTTTCCCGGAACCATCATATGAGATTGTGACGTTCTTCGAGAAGGCAGTGAAATATCTTTACCGAAAGAAAATCCTCGAGACACTGCCATTTACTGTTCAGTCATATCTTGAAGATCCGCCGCTTCTGGACTGTCCGGAAGGTGTGGACAAGAGTCACGCCAAAGTGTCGGCGCGCATCATCTCTGAAAAGTTTCTCCGGATTCTTCTTGTGAACTACACAAAAAAGTTAACAGATCAGAATGACAAGCCTTCTGGCTATATTCACAAGCCCACGCGGAATCATTTCCGGCTGTAAACGATATCACTACTTTAAGCTAGCTGTAAGAGTCACGACAGTGTTTTACCAGCAGTGCTTTTTTTTCTTTTTCAGTTCTTCTTGTGCATTATATTATTTTAGTACCAAGGACAACATTCTGTATGATGCTGAGCGGTTTCTGTGAAAGTTCTTTACTTTTCTTCGCCTACGGCGTACGTTATTGCATAAAAAGATTTTTTCTCATCTCTAGCACGCTGAAGACCGCGTGTGGACACGTGAGACCTTGGGAATTTATATGCATACAGGGACTCAGCGTGGTGTGGTCGAGTTTATTATTATTATTATTATTATTATTATGTTCCTTCTGCTGTGATTGCGACTCACGCCTACTTGTGGGGAGTGTGACTTTCTCCTTTTCGAGGTATTTATTTTAATAATAAAGCAAGAATTGCGACAGCTGGAATAAAAACGACCATATTTTATAATTTTCAAGTACATTAATGGTTGGCATATGTGCATTTGACATAAACGTTTCGGAAACCAATTTCTTTCAAAAAAGAATGTTTTGTGTCATTTGTTCTGATGGTCGGTGACGAATCATGCGGCCGAGCGTTCGGAGCGCGACGCGCATCGGTAAGTGCTCTCACGAGCAGCAGAAGCGGGCGAATCAGTGGCTTGTGCCTCTCCCTCGGAAAAGCGGAAAGCACCACAGTTGCCATATATATGCTTGCTACCGTATTCTCATCGCGTTGGTACCATGCATAGCAGGAGCATCAGAAAGTGACACGGCAAGTCTGAGGCCGAGCATTCCCAGCGCGCGCTAGCCTCCGCAACGGCCGGGAGCTAAGCCAACTAAGCCAACATAAACCATGGTTTATGTTGGCTTAGTTCTAACGAGGTTATTCATATTCTGGTGCACACTTTCCCATCTGCGTCATGGCATCACGTGGGTTGTGGTCATTGCTTTAAATATGGGTGTGTTACTAAATAAAAATATAGTTGTGAGACAGCGCTGTGTTTGTGTTCCTTCCTTCTTTATGTCCTCGTGGTTTGCGCTGACCATCAATATGCATAATCAGTTCCAACTCGCCCACATCACCATCCTTCTATAGAATCGCTCGACTGCCACACAAAGCGTGCAGGTGCGAATCCACGCAGAGGACGAGTTGGAATACTCCTCGGTCCTGGTTTTTTCTAAAATTTGGCGATATTGGTTACGGACACCGGCGGCGGCGGACAACTACGGCGCAAAAATGAGCCTTAATTGTTGTGATCTCATAACAGCTTACGCTGTAAAAGATCGCACAACAGAGCTAGATGGACGGCACAGATGCTTGCCCACCTGCCTTGCCCCGTGGTGCTGGCTTTTTGCACTTCACATTTCTCAGTTGACGCTGAAATGTGTGCACAGTGGTTTATGTGCACCCATTGCTCACCTCTACTCACAGGTTCTGGTTCAACACATCAGTCCCACAGTCAAAATAGCGCAGAATAACTGAGAGATTAGCTCCATGAAATGCAAAAAGGAAACAATTAAATCGAGAACAGTGCACACATTATAGCTTAACAATAGCTTCCAAGTATTCTAGACTATTTGGAGTATCAGAACCAAGAACTTGATAGAGCACAGAGCTGTACGAGAAGCTTTAATGGGCGTTAGTGAACGCAACGGTGAACAAGATCAGTT
>CM023490.1:77769866-77924104 GCA_013339685.2 Hyalomma asiaticum
CCCCCCACCGTATTCAAGTGGACTCAAGGGTTCCCTTTGAAAGGTTTATCCTGGTAGGGCTGGAGGGTATTGAACTTGTATATGAGATTTGATTGCCTGTATCTTCTGTCCCTCAGCGAGCGGAGGTTTCCGTTAAGTATTTACAGTTTGAGTTCGTCCAATGACCACTTAGGAACACCATTCGTTGCAGAAGCTGCCACACTTGACATATATCGGGCCGACCATATGTAACTGTTTACAGGGCACGTCTTCCAATGCGTGTTCTATAGCCTGTTTTGTTAGTTACGCGTAGCAGAGCCAAGGCTACGAGGCCATCGAGCGCAGAATTCTTCTGAGGCAAATGCCATTGTTCGGACACGTACACCCCGCTTCATCTTCCTCCTTCCAGGGCTGCGGCTGGCATTGCAGCGCCCGCCATTGACAGACAAGCCGCGGAAGGACACATTTAACATGCGTTCGCCCTCCGGGTTGGTTAAAGAGGCCTGTAGATTCCACGGTGCCGCACGCATGTTCGCCTGCTGCGCAGGGCGTAAGCTAACTGGCCGATGCGAGAAATTCAAAGGGAAGCTAGCTTTACTATACCAGTAATTCTGTTGATGTATGTTATTACTTCTTTAAAAGCTTGTTTCCTCTAATGGCAAGCCGCCAAATAAGGGACGCAAAACCAAGAAAAAGAGTTTTCTCCTCTCTAATCTCTGGCAAGGAAATATCAAACATATATTTATCGAATAAAACATTTTGCATCACATTCAAACGAGCACTACAAAACACCGCCCACGTCCGGGTCTTGAAGAGGATTAAAAGATTTTTCGCGGCAAATCTTTTGGAAACAGAGTAAGCATAGCAAAAAAGAGAAAAGAGATTTCTTTAGTGTCTTATTCAATCTAATGCAATAAATGTCAAGCAAACATTTAACTCGTGAACCCTTCAGCAACACACTAAAACTATAGAAGCAGAAACTGCCGGGCACGAGGTCTTGAAGAGGGGAAGAAGAAAAGAAAGCCTTACGCGGGGAATAATTTTCAAGACAGAAGAAAGTACCGCGAGAAAATATATTACTTTCGGTCTTCTACAACCTGAAGAGATAAAGAAGAATCAAGCGCCAAAACTCATCGCCCATACAATCACAAAAACATTCACACAATAGCACTGAAAAAATCGACCATAGCGTCTTGAGAAGAAATATCAAGCAGAAACACGTATCACGCAAGACAGCCTTTTGAAAAAAATTAAATAGCTCTGGAAACAACCAAACACGTGGTGTCTAAGATAAAAAAAGGAAACTGTTTACATGGAAAGGTCTGTATTATAGCAAAAAAAACGAGAACAAGAAAAAAAAACTGCCTTTTTGTCTAATACAATCTAAATAGGTTACAAGATCAATTAAACACTTATCGTCCAATAAAACTTCCATAAAAGCTGTCGCAAACTGCCGTAGCTACAATATTTCCGCTACATGGATAGTAATATGTTTCACTTCATCAGTTAAGAATGCCTGCCTTACGCCCACCATCCATGTACGGTGCATTTGGCGTCTCTAGGAACCGCTTTAATTGGACCCGTTGTATTTTGTGTTGCGCACCTTCTGGTGTCTACACTTTCGGCTGCCGGGATCTCGGTACTTCGCCGGGCCACCTAACACTTTCTTTTGTTTCAGCACGGTTACCCTATCCTCACTTTATCGCTTTCTCTGCGTACAGATTCAATCATATTTCCAAGTATGTCGCCATCATTACAGAAAACTACAATGTCATCCACTAGAGCTATGGTAGCAGGATTGTTCACCGGACCTGAACAACACTGCTGTGATACTGAAGAACAATTCACGCCTCACTAGAGAGATTGTCGAGGCGGAACGTATTAGCAGGGTAGGGGAAAGCTGTGTCAGCACACCGTCGATAGCTCTTTCCGATAAAGAGATGGCGTTTGTACGCATGTGCGGCAATGTTGTATGAAGTGATTTGTACCTATACATACGTGATCCCCGTGCTAATAAACACTTCTGGGAGTTTAGCGCTTGTCCCGTGTGGTTCCTGTCGTCAGTCCTTGTCCTCTTTTTTTGCGCTGCAGGTTGTAGTTAACGATGTACCAACACGCCCAATTAGCCACATTAGTAATTCCCACTTTGTTTTTTTTTTTCGCAGTCTAGCGCTTTAGAAATTTAAATCACACATGCACTGACTGAGAGTCATCCCTGAAGTTGCACCGCTGGGTGTGACGTCTTCCACAATTGCTTGGTTCACTGCACCAAGGAATCGTTTTGGGGCTATTCATTTTCTAAGGTGATATTGATCTCCACGATAAACAAATTCTGCTGCAGGTCCCATTGTTATCGCAATCACCTTAAATTACGTACGGTGGGATGCTCTGGCGGGACTGACACGTCTGCAGTTCACGAATTTTATTGACGCCTCCTTGGGTAATAGAACATTTTTGGGTTTTTTCAAACTACTGGCAGTTTTAAAGTATTGAGGCCATGAGTGTGCAGTGTCGTGAACTTCATAAGTACGAAATATTGTCGACCGTAGAAGAAATGTGCGGCCACGGCGCACTCGCCGGCCGCTTTCACACAGGACGCGTCGTTTATTTCCATCGTAACGTTATCGGACGTAACATTACTAAGGTCAATGGCCTGACAAGGGTTTATAAAACCCACGAAATGGTGAGGTGCGTTGAAGAGGGAAAGTCCAATACAAAAGTCCTCGACCACCTGTGCTCCACCTTGTCTCATTAATGTTCACCTTTTCGTAATTATTCCATATTGTTATCATTGAAATATAAAAAGACAACCTGTTGATTTAATAAGTGATTCTTAGTAAGTGACCGTTATTGCTTCAATAAGCTATTCTCACACAATTTTCCTTTCTAGTAGTATACCCCAGTGTTTGTATCAACAAAAATTATGCATCTCTTGCCTCAGGATTTACTCATGCGCAATCACAGTCCAAGACGCTTTTGTTCCAGAGGAATCGCATATCAATCAGTACGCAAATCCATCCGCTTTTGTTACATTAGAACACTAAAATTTATCTTGCACACAGTGCCACTTCTCTAATGTTCAATACCAATCATGGCATAATCATAAAGAACAAAACGAGCAGCTAGCGGCCAGAACAATTGCAGTAACAACGAGATGTGTCTGCGTAATCTCTTTCTGATTAAGGCAACAAAGAAGAAATGCTGCTCGGACGGAACAGCTGAACTAAAATTACACAAGTTCACCGTACATTTAGGGTACTTATTTGAGGGTTACACGGAGCCTCTTTGTGAACTCCGAACTCAGCCAAAGCAGCAGTTGGGTGGCCCTGAAAAGGGCCGTTGAATGCCGACGAGTTCAAAGCAGCAGCTGCGCAGAAGCACAGGCGACGATGAAGGCTTCGAAATGAATCCTTTCAGGGTTTCCCAATGCTTCCAACAGAGATGCAAGCGTCTCCTGGGCCACGTCGTGTACGGCGCGGTGTAGAGCGCTGCGCAGGGCTTCCGCAGGAAACCCGTCCGCGTTCGGCTCCTCGTACAAGTCGTACACTATTGACCAGCGTACGATGGCATCGCAGGCGACGGCCACAACTTCCACGGAGTCGGTGATGCCGGTCGTCACCACCGACCTCAGGACAGCGTCCGACGCCAGAGGAGAAACCGGACGTTGCCAGGACCACCTCTTGAGCTGGGACAAGATGTCGGCCAGTTGCTGGGAAGACATTGCTGTACCATAAATGGAAAGGCAATCGAATGAGAAGCTGGCAACGTCGCGGTCCTTTTATACAAGGGCCGGGAGTGTCCAGCTGACACTGTCCAATGAACGTTTGACTTTATCTGCCTTCTCTCTCTCTCTTGGCCAAAGATTTCTTTCCCCCTTGAAAAAACTGGAAGAGAGCTTGTCACTGCACCCCCCCCCCTCGTTGCTTCCAGGTCTGTAGGAACCTCCTCTCTCTTTTTACTTCAGGAGTTGTTTTTTCACCTTGAAAGCTAGTTTGTACCTGGGGCCCCCTCATTCCTTTTCGGTCTGTGTTCTACTGAAAGGAAGAATGCTCACTTTCTTTGTGTACTCTAGGATATGGGACTAAGTGTCTTGGAAAGGGAGAGGAGGGGCATTCCTGGTTCCCACACGTACGCTATTGTGTGTGTACAGGGGGGGGGGGGGGGTCGAGGTTCCTTTTACAGAATTGAGGATTTTCCACTCTGAACTCCCAAGAGTTGCTTTGGGTACACTGCAGATGTTTTTGCTTGAGGGTGAGATTGCCGTGACAAATGTCCACTAACATAAACATTCTCAAGGAAGGCATGGAGCACTGCCATATTGGGTTATAAACCCCAGTAAAAAGCTGGTGTTCTATGTTTTGTTTCCTTGGTTTCGGCCTTTGCACCCTGTTTGATTGTGTAGACTTACCAACCCACCAACCTTGCTAGTAGAAACACATTGAAGTGTTCTCTGGGTGGTCACGCATATTTAGCAGTCCAGCACCTGCTATGAGGGCACCCAGGGAGCTTTTTCTCAAAAGGTGTACACTCTACTGAGTACATCAAGTGCATTGCTGGGAAGGCTACGGAGGTAGTACCCGAAGAAAAAGAAAAGGAGAGGTGTGTTACTCTGATAAACAAACCACAAATACGAAATACAAAGTGGCGTATTTCGGGTATGTCCCACGCAATACGAACTTGGTTTGTCAAGCCACGGCCGCTCGATTAACAACGGGTCAAGCTGATCAGATGTACACTAAGTTTGGGCTGCCAGCGAGGCCTTCAGTGTTGCAACTTGTTCTACACCACCTTCCAATGCTCCGTGTTTAGCAGAGAAGCAGAACAAGGTAACCGTAATTTGTCTACAAGCGTGCCATTTCTAACAGCCATGCTGTGTGAGCTAGTCATAATACGTCAGTGATCATGAAATACCACATAATCTGGCACGATGCGAATTTGGCGGAACACATCACGTGACATTGCGCTACGTGATTTTGGAGGAAGCACTTCACGTGATAATGGGTTACGTGATCTCAAGGTACATATCACGTGACATTGGGATACGTGATTTGTTCCAGCAAAAATCACCTCAAGCGATATCACGTGACAGCTGGCGACGACGGCTTCATATCCCTGACACACGGGCACACTAAAGCACTTTAGGTAATTGGACACTGGAAAGGCAATCACGCCCAGCAGGGGGACATCTACCGGAAGGCGTTCACACGACGAAGGAGGAGTGACACACGACAAAGGAGTATCTCCTTATCGGGAAAGTTCGATCGAAAGGTCGATCTGCGATGTACTTTTCGAGCCTAAAGGGCCAACTCTCGCCAAAAGCGTACACGACACGGAAATGGGGGAATTCTTTTCAAAATATCACATCACCCCGTAAGTGTTTTGTTGTTTTGCATATGACCTTTAACTTTTAGCCGCAATTAGATTTGAGGGGCTGCGAAAATTTATTTTTACCGCACTATCGAACGCTCACATCGCCGCCATGCGGCATTGCGGCAGTGTCAATCCGCACCTTCGTCATGGCAGGGATTGCGTGTGAAACAAACAATCAGCATTATAAGCCATCAGCAATAAAAACGAAGCTTTTGCCTTCCGCAATCGCTAAAGGTAATTAAATACGGAACTTTTTAAGAGTGTTGACTATCTTGCTGCTTTAACAAGCGGCGCCATTTTCTTGCGGCGTTCGTTTTAGGAACCACCTAAACAAGTTCACGTCCTTCCATGTGTCATCGGCGCGACTACTTTCTGCAGAGGGTCCTTGAGGGTAGAAAAAGGGGTTCATTACACAGGACTTTATTTCTCCCCGTCTGTCACTTTCGGCGGGTCACTTCCACTCCAGAAGAGTAATATCTATATAGCCTCCCTTGGTTGGTCGGCTTCGCTGTCGGCGACAATGTGAAGACTCGGAAAGAAGCTACGTGAGGAAAAAAAAAGGCTGCCGAAAGCGCTGCATATGGGTTGGGATTAAAGCTGTGTTTGAGCACGAACAACGTTTGTATTTCTCTCCTGTGCCTTACGATTATGTTCTGTCATGTAAAAAAAAAGAAAAACCCCACACACATACACATGGTGCGTGAGGCATAATACGGACACGATACGACACGCCCTGTTCCGTCGCTTACAACGTTTCTTTACTGGTACGCCGTAAGGCTGCAGCGTCAGAGACATGGACACTGCCGTCCAGAGATCGGAAGCTCTCAAGCAAGATAGCGTTGGCTAAGAGGCGCCATACCTACGCTACGGCAATCAGCAAATCAATAACTAAAGCATTAGTTGTGAAACTGAGCTCCGGCGGACGTTATAAGGCTGATACAGCAGGATATTGTTCTACCTGCGGAACGCGGTTCCTCAACCACGTTTACCTCTATTTAGTTTTTCGAGGCACCTAAGTTAACTGGGAGGTCGAGGCACTGCCTCACCTATTTCTTCACAGGGCGATCGGGTGTGTGTAGATGCCGCTAGAGTGTACTAGAAAAAGTTTCTAGTACACTCTAATGCCGCTACGAAGGTAAGGACATTTCAACAGCGGAGGTGGTGTTCATGGTCGAGAAAGGGCGGTGCCTGGGGGCACTCACCATTAACATGTTGCTCCAGTACAAGCGCCCATGGAGAATACATGTGCGTTTTCAAATGCTCTGGAGAGCCCTAATTTGGTGAGATTAACGCGAGGTTTGTAGCCCTGTTTTCTCAATTATTATATAGAGGGAGTATCGCGGAGAGGTTTCTATGCAGGTTACAATTCTTTTCGCAATTTACAGGCAAAAGGGGGTACTATTTGACGTGTCGCTCTTTGCTGTCATCTCCTAACTAAAATGGAAACTAGAAGAAAAGCTCAGGAGATGGTGGATGCTTGAATCGATGAACAGATCGGAAAATACGATTTAGAACAGCGAATGTCGCAAGAGCCAACGTTTCGACAAGTGCCTTCACCAGCGTTCGTTTATGTACGCGATTGCACACTTTCCCCTATCCTCAGAAAGAGTGGAGAGGAGCAGCACGTGCGAACAATAACAAAAAGAAGAGAATGAAAGGGAAGGGTGGGGAGGCGGGTAGTGTGTAGGGGAAGCCGATTTCGGAGCTCCACCACGAACGAGGCCACGGTATCACACTTCTATCTCTATTTATTTATTTTCGAAATTTTTTTTAAAGGACGACACAGATTAACATTTCGATATCATCTGTCTTACTACAAACAATACGTCTAAGAATAAACAGCGCGACAAAAGACAGCGAAGGGAAGGTGCTGTTTTTCTCGCGCTGTTTAATCTTAGATCGTGAACCAGCTCGCCCAAGCTTCCGTATTAGCTGGAAACAATTCCTAAAAAAGTGGGGTGTGTGTTTTAATGTATATTGATGGGGAAAAACAATAAATTCGCTCTCCGAACGAATTGGGCACATCCCTCCTAGAGGGCAGTTTTCTCCCATAGGCTGCACTATTCTCATTAAGAAAGATCTTCCTCGTTACACGTGGTTTCAGGATACTAAAGAGGAAATGTCTAGCTGCTAAAAAGAGTAAAATTATCGGCATTGAAGACAAACTTAGTGTTTGCGTGACCATCGTCGAGTCTTCCAAATCCACGTCATGCATATATTTAATATTACAGAAAGATCTTTATCTAAACCGCCGGAAATATTATTCGATGCTCAGGTTCTTCCTATGGTTGCGTGAACTATTGCTTTTCCTTCCTCTTTCTTTTTCAAGCGGAGGGCTGGAGGGGGGGGGGGAGGCGGCACTGTGATGTTGCCTCATGGGGACAGCAGCTGTTCACAGGATCTTCGTCGCAATCCAGAAATATAATGGAAAGTTCCTCAACTTCACTGTTTGAAATAATGGCCGGATTACTTCGATCTTCGCCCAATCTCACAAAAAAAACTACAAAAAAAGACACTCCAACTGCAGTTCAGCAAAAGCGGACACACGTGGGAAAAATCACTAATTTGTTTATATGCCTAAAATGGAGTGTTACATGAGGGGTGGGCAAGATTATTCCATGATAGTTTCGATGAATGCGTGCAACAATGCACGGCTGCAGTGGTGCAATGCATCAGCAGGATGACAAATCCAGATTGATCGATTTATAATTTAAAAAAACGCCGTAATGGAGGGCTCTGGCAAATTCGAAGTTGCACATTAGCGAACCCTAGGCGCCAACGCGTTGCCTCTCTGCAAGGAACCGACCACTTGGCCATCGAAAAGAAAAAATAAAACCATTTCCTTTCGCGGCCGAAATATTGATAACTGAGAAAGCACGAGAAAAAAAAGAGTATTTTTCTCTTATTCAGTATCAGACAAAGAAATATGTGGCACAGATATTTAACCATTAAAGTCTTTCCGCAACACACTGAAACAATAGCACTAGAAGGAACCGCCCACGTGTTCTTGGAAAGGAACAGAAAACCGTCCGCGGGAAAAATTCTGCTAATGGAAAATGCACCACAAGAAAGAAATGGTATTTTTCTGTCTCCCTGAAACTAAAAAGATAAAAAGAATCAAGCAGAAACTCTTATCGCTACAAGGTTCTCTAACACTGAGAAGATAGTACGAAAAACCGAGCACGTGGTCTTGGAAAGGACTAAAAGCAAACCTGTTCGCGGAAAAAATTCTGGAAACAGAGCAGCTCACACATCTGCAGTTCAAGCATTTTATTTACATCTGTTTCAGTAATAGTAAAATATTTTGGGCTTTTTCAATTATTGGTTGGTGTAAAGTATTGATGTCGGGAGAGTACAGTGTCACAAGCTTCCTGAATGCGAAATATCTTTGATTATTTACGAAATGAGCGGATATGGCGTACTCTCCGGCCCCTGTCCTGAGGAAGGTGCCGTGTACTTACGTAGTAATGTAATCGGAAGTGGGACACTCATATGTAAGGTCAGTACCTGACTAGAGTTTCTAAAACTCATGGCGTGGTGAGGATTTCAATGTTCGAGACCTCGTCTACTTGTGTACTCACTATTGATGACCTTGTTATGAATTATTTTATCAACCTGCGTTGTTATTATTAAAATATCAAAGCTGCGTCTGGTCCATCAATAGGTAGTTCCTATTCAATTTTGCTTATTGGTATAATATCCCGGTCTTTGTAGGAATAAAAAGTATCCCTCTATTGCCTCCGGCCTTTTCTCACGTGTAATCGTATTTAAGTTAGCATTTACCCCAAAGCCGCCGTTTGGGATTAGGACACAACAATTTACATACCAAACAGTAGCACTTCTGTTAGTAGACTTAAAACGAAGATCATGAGTATCTAGTGGCCGGGACAGCTGGAGTAACATCGAAATCTGTCTGCGTAACCACTGCCTGGTTAGGCAACAAAGCAGAAATGCTTCTCGGACGGAACCGCCGAACTAATATCACAGAAGCTCAGCGTACATTTAGGGTACTTATTCGAGGGTTACACGGAGCCTGTTCGTGAACGCCGAACTCAGCCAAAGCAGCAGTTGGGTGGCCCTGAAAAGGGCCGTTGAATGCCGACGAGTTCATGGGGGCAACTGGGCAAAAGCACAGGCGACGATGAAGGCTTCTAAGTGAATCCTTTCAGGGTTTCCCAATGCTTCCAGCAGCGATGCAAGAGTCTCTTGGGCTACTTCATGTATGGCGCGGTGTAGAGCGCTGCGCAGGGCTGCTCCAGAAAACCCGCCCGCGTTCGGCACGTCGTACAGGTCGTACACTATCGACCACCGCACAATCGCATCGCAGGAGACGGCCACAACTTCGACGCAGTCGGTAATGCCGGTCGTCACCACCGACCTCATGACAGCAGCAGCCGCCAGAGGGGAAACCTGACGCTGTCAGGGCCACGTCTTGAGCTGGGAAGATGTAGTTGAGTTCCTCGGAAAACATTGCTGTACCATAAATGGATAGGCAATCGAATGAGAAGCTGGAAACGTCGCGCTCCTTTTATACAAGGGCCGAGAGTGCCCTGGTGACACTATCCAATGAACGTTTGACTTTATCTACATCTCTCTCTCTTTTTTTATAGTGATAAACAGCGCAATTGAGACGCACAAAAAACGAAGAGGCAGACAAGGACAGGCGATACTAACAACTGATTTACTGCAGGAACACCCACCGATATATATCGAACATGTAGCGCATGCGCTAAGGCACAAAACGTTGCACCAAAAATCACGTGTGACAAAATTACGAAAACAAACGCCGCGTTGCACGAAAACGATTTCGGACGGATGGAGCGCGATCGAAGGCGCGCTTGCACATACAGTCTGGTGTTTCTTTATAAAGGAGGCTTGCAAAGCCAACCGACCTGTGCAGCTCTTGCTACGTCCAAGAATCTTGGTTTCTTTAAATCGTGCCTCGCAACATGCAGTGACATGCGCAACCAAATGTGCCTACTTGTGATGTCGTTTGCTTGATCTTTGAGCATGCTCCCTAAGACGCAGAAGAGCTTAAATTATCAAGTAGGCCGCCTATTGGCAGCAGGATTCCCTTCGAAGGTCGTTGTGGAAGTCGCCGACTCACTACTGCAAAGAGTGAGGTCCGCAGCAAGGAGGGACAGACCTCGCACAAAGCGGCTGAATTGTCTGCCTCTTCCTTGTCTGCGCCTGTCCTTGTCTGCCTCTTCCTTGTCTGCGCCTGTCCTTGTCTGCCTCTTCCTTGTCTGCGCCTGTCCTTGTCTGCCTCTTCCTTGTCTGCGCCTGTCCTTGTCTGCCTCTTCCTTGTCTGCGCCTGTCCTTGTCTGCCTCTTCCTTGTCTGCGCCTGTCCTTGTCTGCCTCTTCCTTGTCTGCGCCTGTCCTTGTCTGCCTCTTCCTTGTCTGCGCCTGTCCTTGTCTGCCTCTTCCTTGTCTGCGCCTGTCCTTGTCTGCCTCTTCCTTGTCTGCGCCTGTCCTTGTCTGCCTCTTCCTTGTCTGCGCCTGTCCTTGTCTGCCTCTTCCTTGTCTGCGCCTGTCCTTGTCTGCCTCTTCCTTGTCTGCGCCTGTCCTTGTCTGCCTCTTCCTTGTCTGCGCCTGTCCTTGTCTGCCTCTTCCTTGTCTGCGCCTGTCCTTGTCTGCCTCTTCCTTGTCTGCGCCTGTCCTTGTCTGCCTCTTCCTTGTCTGCGCCTGTCCTTGTCTGCCTCTTCCTTGTCTGCGCCTGTCCTTGTCTGCCTCTTCCTTGTCTGCGCCTGTCCTTGTCTGCCTCTTCCTTGTCTGCGCCTGTCCTTGTCTGCCTCTTCCTTGTCTGCGCCTGTCCTTGTCTGCCTCTTCCTTGTCTGCGCCTGTCCTTGTCTGCCTCTTCCTTGTCTGCGCCTGTCCTTGTCTGCCTCTTCCTTGTCTGCGCCTGTCCTTGTCTGCCTCTTCCTTGTCTGCGCCTGTCCTTGTCTGCCTCTTCCTTGTCTGCGCCTGTCCTTGTCTGCCTCTTCCTTGTCTGCGCCTGTCCTTGTCTGCCTCTTCCTTGTCTGCGCCTGTCCTTGTCTGCCTCTTCCTTGTCTGCGCCTGTCCTTGTCTGCCTCTTCCTTGTCTGCGCCTGTCCTTGTCTGCCTCTTCCTTGTCTGCGCCTGTCCTTGTCTGCCTCTTCCTTGTCTGCGCCTGTCCTTGTCTGCCTCTTCCTTGTCTGCGCCTGTCCTTGTCTGCCTCTTCCTTGTCTGCGCCTGTCCTTGTCTGCCTCTTCCTTGTCTGCGCCTGTCCTTGTCTGCCTCTTCCTTGTCTGCGCCTGTCCTTGTCTGCCTCTTCCTTGTCTGCGCCTGTCCTTGTCTGCCTCTTCCTTGTCTGCGCCTGTCCTTGTCTGCCTCTTCCTTGTCTGCGCCTGTCCTTGTCTGCCTCTTCCTTGTCTGCGCCTGTCCTTGTCTGCCTCTTCCTTGTCTGCGCCTGTCCTTGTCTGCCTCTTCCTTGTCTGCGCCTGTCCTTGTCTGCCTCTTCCTTGTCTGCGCCTGTCCTTGTCTGCCTCTTCCTTGTCTGCGCCTGTCCTTGTCTGCCTCTTCCTTGTCTGCGCCTGTCCTTGTCTGCCTCTTCCTTGTCTGCGCCTGTCCTTGTCTGCCTCTTCCTTGTCTGCGCCTGTCCTTGTCTGCCTCTTCCTTGTCTGCGCCTGTCCTTGTCTGCCTCTTCCTTGTCTGCGCCTGTCCTTGTCTGCCTCTTCCTTCTTTGTGCGTCTCACTTGCGACCTTCATCACTGTAAATATGCAAAACCAACTAGCCTAGGAATCTGTTTTACTGAAGTATCTCTTTCTCTTGGCCACAGAATTCTTTCCCGCTTGAAAAAACTGGAAGAGAGCTTGTGACTGCTTCCCCCTCGTTGCTTTCCGGTATGTAGGGCCCTCTTCTCTTGAATACAGGCAATTTTTTCTACCTTGGAAGCGAGTTTGTATCTACGCCTACGCATTCCTTTTCTGTGTGACCTTTCAAAAGGTAGATTTGTCCTTCTTCTGTGCACCCTAGAAGAGGATGCGGTGTCTTGGGAGGTGCAAGTGTTCTGGACGCTACTGTCTCCTTGGGTGCTCATGGTTTGTGTATGGACACCCGCGGCCTGAACGCGCGCGCTCGCTCCCTCCTTTACGGCCTCAGCAGCTGCCGCGAATACAATAGATCTGTTTCTATACAGTGACGACGGCGCTTTCCGCGTGAGGGCGTCGCGAGCCAACCCCCCAACGCGCATGCGCTTCGTATGGTAACTCTATTGTGCTAATTATTTCTTCGGCATGTAGGAAGTGGGGAAAGCAGTACAGGTGCGTGTGCGGACAGTATGGCTTTTTCAGTACTCATGCACTCGGCTAAAGAAGACGCACACTCAGCGCTAGTAGCAAAAATAATGGGTTGGTTGGTTGGTCAAACTTGACCATCTTATATATAGGGAGGCGGAAATGCTTACGGCTTGTGTGCTTAGATTTAGATGCACGCTAAAGATTCTCAAGTGGTAGAAATTCCCGGAGCCTTCCATTACGGCGTCCTTTATAAACATAACGCACTTTTAGGATGATAGACGCCATGCTGATCCAGATGTCGCCGAGTTCGTCCTTTTTCTTTGTTTCTACAATGAGACGGATTTGCTCAGCCTTGTGGCGAACCGCACAGCTGTGGGATTGTCATGATGTTTCCCGGTACCATCGTATGTTCGCCGGTAACGGTGAGATTACCGGCCTCAGTGCAGCGGCTGAGCACATCGGCGTTGCTCGTATAGCACTGCGTGTGTGCCGCTTTTATGTTAGAGGTAACAAAGTAGCTGACTGGGCTAGTTGTTTGTGCATACTTACGATAAACAGCGCAAAAAACGGACGACGTTGGTTCTTCGGATTGTTCTTGCGAACAACAGAAACAAGTTAACAGATCCGAACGGCAGGCTTTCTGGCTACATTCACAAGCCCACGCGGAAACATTTCCGGCCTTTAACGATGTGGCTACTTTAAAGTATAGCCGTAAGCATCGCGACAGCGTTTTACGAGCTTTTTTCAGTTTTTCTTGTGCATTATATTATTTAGTACCAAGGAGAGCATTCTGTGTGATATTGAACGGTTTCTGTGAAAGTTCTTTATTTTTCCTCTTTGCCGGCGGCGTGCATTACCCGCATAAGAAAATTTTTCTAAACTTTTCATTTGCACGCTGAAGACTGCATCTGGGCTCGTGAGGGCTTGGGATTTTGTATGCAAGCAAGGACTCAGCGTGGTGTGGTGCGACTATATGACTACTATTATTACTATTATTATTATTATTATTATTATTATTATTATTACTACTATTACTATGCTCCTTCTACTGTGATTGCGACTCACGGCTGCTTGCGAGAAAAAGTGACTTTTTCCTTTTCAAGGTATTTATTTTAATATTAAAGGAAGAATTGTGATACCTTCAACAAAAATGTCCATATTTTATCATTTTCAAGTACTGTAATGGTTGGAATATGTGCATTTGCAGTAAACGTTTTGAAAACCACTTTCCTCCAAAAGAGGATGTTTCGTGTCATTTGTTCTGACGGTCGGTGACGAATCATGCAGCCGAGCCTTCTGAGCGCGATGCGCATCGGTAAGTGCACTCACGAGCAGCAGAGGCGGGCAAATCAGTGTCTTGTCCCTCCCCCTCCGAAAAGCGGAAATCACCGGAGTTATCATATATTCTTGCTACAGTGTTCTCATCGCACTGGTGCCATGCTTCACAAATTGACGCCGAAAGTCTGAAGCCGCACATTTCGTGCGCGCGCTAGCCTCCGCAACGGACGGAAGCTGGTTTAGAGCGGGTTGGCTCGGAGCGCCCCCGCCAAGTCGCGGCGATAGGTAGAAACAGCCCTCCGTGCGCAGGCCATAAAGGAGGGAGCCAACGCGCGCGTCCAGACCGGCCGTGGTATGGGAGGGGGTGGGGGGAGAGCTTGGTTTCACAGAAGTGGCGATTGTCCCGTTTGCCCTCTCACAGGCTGCCATGGGGCCACCCCAGATGTTTTGCATGAGGATGACATTGCCTTGAAATATGTCCACCAACTATAGATGCTTTCACAGCTGGCATGGAGCAGGAGCATATTAGGGTGGGCATGCAGTAAAAAGGCGCCTGTCGGGTGGGCGCTGTTTGATTATGTAGACCTTACCAACTCGCCAACCTTGCTAGTACAAACACACTGAAGTGCTCCTTGGGTGGTCACGCATATTTAGCAGTCCAGCAGCTGCTATGAGGGCACCCAAGGAGGTTTTTCTCAGTATGCCTACCCTCTACTTCACACAACAAGTGCAATGCTGGGAAGGCTACGAGGTACTAAGTCAACAAAAAGAAAGGGTGAGGTGTGTCACTCTGAAAAAGAAATCACAAATACGAAATACAAAGTGGCGCATTTTGGTAGTTCCCCAAGCAATACGAGCCTGCTTTGTCAAGCTGATGACAAGTGCATTAACTTTGGGCTTCGTGATACACGTGTCGTTAAAGTTTATAGATATGTAGATGACTTTTTAATCATTTTGAATCTTTCACCTACTGACCAGCTTTCACAAGTGGCAGATGAGACTTTAAATGTTTTTAGCACCTGCTCTAAGAACCTGGCGTTCACCAAAGAAGTTCCATCTGACAAGACCATTAGGTTTCTAGATTTAGAAATTTCATTTTTACATGACAGACACGTGTGTTGGAAGTACGCCCCGCGGTCTAAAAAGGCACTCCTGCCTTTCGATTCTGCCCACTCGAAGTTGGTGAAACGGAGCATTGCGAATCTGTGTTTCCAGAGCCGTATATTCCCTTCGGGAGAGTTTGGCGGTTTCTTGATCTCGCCGCCAGTCTGGCAACTGCCGCGCCGGAGTCTGGCAACACAACCCTCCCGCCTCGCCAACGCCTTTTTTTGTCTAGGTGTCTCGCGGTGTTGGTGTGCGATATTTGGTTCTGTCCGTGTGAAGTTCCCGTCGGCTGAAACATGCTATTCAGAGGCTAGAACACACCAGTTTTGAATTTTGCATGATGGCATTTCTGCATGCTTGTTGTTGTTCTGTAGGGTTTAACGTCCCAAAACCAGCTCTGATTATGAGAGACGCCGTAGTGGAGGTCTTCGGAAATTTAGACCACCTGGGGTTCTTTAACGTGCACTGACATCGCACAGCACACGGGCCTCAACATTTCGCCTCCATCGAAATGCAGCCGCCGCGGCCGGCATTTCTGCATGCTCACAAGTACGGTCCATTCTATTTCTGTTGATTTCTAGCCACCAAATAGCATGCCCCTTCACCTTTTTTTTTGGCTTCTAATTCGACTCCTTCAAGCCCTTTGTCGAAAAGTCCCTCAAGATGTATATTATATGAGCAAACAAAGGAACATCTGGTTCTGAGATTTTCATGAGGCATGAGTTAATAAAAATGGGCGTGCGATAGGAACACATAATCTAGTGAAATCCTCATAAAAATGAGCTCAAAATTACGTCACCTACCCGCAATATAAGCGTAACGTGCCACAACAAACTCTTACTAGCACAGTGTACATAAGGCAGCTTCACTGATTAGCATTTTTGTTCGAGTGCTTTTGGTACCATGTTTCTAAACGATAACTCTCCTTTTCACAGTGCCCTTGCCTTGTAAAGGGGGCCCAAATTTTCGCCAAGTGAACACAGATTCAGTTTTTGTTCGGGCCTCCTCTATTTTTTTGTGTGTGTGCACGGCAAGAAAAATGAAAACGAACTGAATTGAAACTAAACTGACTCGATGCAATATCATATAAAGGCAATGCTGTGACACTATATACAGCATCGAACAACGAGTTTCCAATAGTGTTAAGCCCAGCCACGCACCGAGACTTGCCTCTTATGTTTCTTCACTATACACACTGGCAGCGCCAGGACCAGTTGCAGGGGGCGTTGGAACAGGGTAGCGGAGAGAGTGACGGCTCTCCCTTATCTACAAATGGGGGAGCCCCCAGCTGAAGAGTTCCCGTTCTTACGTTCGCCTTGGAAGAACCGAAGCGCCCTCTCTTCTCATTTTCGAGACGAGGCTGAGTGATTGCACGGTTATGTACTGCAATGCGTTCTTCTTTTATTTTTGCAATGAGCAGCCTAAACGAGACAAAGTGGCCAGAAAGGTAACAAGCAAGGAGTACAATGTCCCTTTTGCGCAGTCCGCGAACAAGCTGGTGCCGCACGTGCAACCCAAACACCGTCCTAAGATGCAGAGCTGCTCCACGCTGGCGGCAGACTACACTCCGGTTTTTGCCGTACATTGGATGCGTGCGCTATTGCGGCCTTCGCATTCGAACGGCACTTGTGAAAAGTTTTATACCTAGATGCCTTTCACAAGCGCGCCTGCAAGAAGCGGTCGTGGTGTCTTACAAATGAAGAAATACGACACCCATACCCCCACGGAGCTCAGCTTCTGCATACGTCTTCAATGACCGCTTGCTGCGTTGCTGTCAGTTGGCTTTTAAGCGACTGCTTGCTAGTTGCGAAGGGCAGGTGCTGCACATGAATCGACATTTTTGACTGTTGCAGTGGCTGTGCGGTGCACCCGGAATTGGAAAAGAGCTAGAAATGGAGGTGCTGCCAACGATCCTCTGGAACTACACTGGCCAGTTGATGAACACAACAGTGGAAGATGGATGCTTGAATCGATGAACAGGTCGCAAAATCCGATTTAGAACAGGGAATGTCGCAGGAGCCAACCTTTCAACAGTTGGAATTGTCTTCGTCAGGGCTGGTAACTGCCTTCTCCAGCGTTCGTTTATGTACGCCTTTGCACGCTCTACCCCGTCCTCAGAAGGAGACAAGAAGAGCAGCACCTGGAACCACAAAAAGAAAAAAAAGAGGGGGGGGGTGTAGGGGAAGTTGGGTGACAGGTGTTAGTGTGACTAATATAAATGACAAGAAGGAAAGCTTCCAAAGAATCAGCACGTGGTACATATATTTCGAATACACTGTGCATAGGGCTAGAAAGCAGGATGAACAAAGAAACGCCCACTCGGAATAGCAGTTGTTCCTATCCCATCTGTCTCCCCTCCCACCCCGCACCGTCTGCACCGCGCCCGCAGTGCATTTCACCGAAAGCTTGTTGCTAAATATAACTACTGGGCTTAACACAGTTGTTCTCATCCAACTGGATGGGGGATCCGCACCTGAAAGTAGACTTTCCGGAAGAAACATGGTTAGCTTGTGCATTCCTTAACCTTTTGTCACCTTTGTTAACCTCCGCCGTATCCAATGGACTCAAAGGTTCCCTTTGAAAGGTTAATGCTGGTATGCTGGAGGGCATTGAACTTGTATATGAGATATGATTCCCTGTATCTTCTGTCCCTCAGCGAGCGGACGCTTCCCTTAAGTATTTACAGTTTGAGTTTGTCCAATGCCCACTTGGGAACACCATTGGTTGCAGGGCTGCCGCACTGAACATATATCGGGCCAGTGGCGCACCGATGGGGGGGTTTCGGTGGTTGTAACCCCCCCCCCCCCCCTGAGGCCGACCTCACCCCCATCCCACTACGTAACTGCTCCCATGTCCTAGAAGAATGCGAAGCTAATGTCTTTGCAAAACGCTTAAAAAATAACAAAGATCATCATCATTGATGTTACTATTATTTGGCATTTTATTTACGCTTTTTACGCACGCAACAACTGTGTAATTGCATGCCCGGCCCTTTGTGAAAGATTGAACCCCCCCGTGGCAGAGATCCTGGGTGCGCTACTCTATCGGGCCGACCACATGTTACTGTTTACACGGCACGTCTTCCAATGCGTGTTCTATAGCCTGTTTTGCTAGTTACGCGTAGCAGAGCCAAGGCTACGAGGCCATCGAGCGCAGAATTCTTCTGAGGCAAATGCCATTGTTGGGACACGTACACCCCGCTTCATTTTGCTGCTTCCATGGCTGCGGCTGGCATTGCAGCGCCCGCCATTGGCAGATGACAAGCCGCGGAAGGACACGTTTAACATGCGTTCGCCCTCCGGGTTGGTTAAAGAGGCCTGTAGATTACACGTTGCTGCACGCATGCTCGCCTGCTGTGCAGAGCGTAAGCTAACTGGCCGATGCGAGAAATTCGAAGGGAAGCTAGCTTTACAATACCAGCAATTCTGTTGATGTGTATTATTACTTCTTTAAAAGCTTGTTTCCTTTAATGGCAAGCCACCAAATTAGGGACGCAAAACCAAGAAAAAGAGTTTTCACCTCTCTGAATCTATGGCATGGAAATATCAAACAAACATTTATCCAATAAAACATTCTGCAACACTCAAACGAGCGCTACAAACAACCGCCCACGTCCCAGTTATGAAAAGGATTGAAAGGAAACTTGTTCGCGACAAAGCTTTTTGAAACAGAGTCGGCAAGGCAGATTTCTTTACTCTCTTATTCAATGTAATGTAATAAATATCAAGCAAACATTTATCTCATAAACCCGTCTGCAACACACTCAAACGAAAGAGATAGAAAAACCCGAGCACGTGGTCTTGAAGAGGAAAAAAAAAGAAGCCGTACTCGGGGAATCTTTTCAAGACAGAAGAAAGTACCGCGAGAAAATATATTACTTCCGGTGTTCCTCAACCTAAAAAGATAAAGAAAGATCAAGCACCAACACTTATAACCCATGCAACCACAAACACATTCAAGCAATAGCACTGGAAACAACCGACCACATGGTCTTGAAAATAAAAAAGGGAAACTATTTACGGAGTAAAACTCTGTAAGATAGAAAGAACAAGAAAAAAAGACTGCTTTCTTGTTTTATTCAATCTAAATAGGTAACAGAATTACGGAAACACTTATCATCCAATAAAAATTAAAAAGAAAAGCTGTCACAAATGGCCGTAGTTACAGAATTTCCGCTACAGTTATAGTAATATATTTTATTTCATGAGTTAAGAATGCCTGGCATATGCCCACCACCCATGTACGGCGCGCTTTTTATCTCTAGGAAGCGCTTTAATTGGACCAGGTGCATATTGCGTGACATGGTAACGTGGTGCCACAGCCATCGGTTGCCTTACACATGACCACGAACTTTTCTGGCGTGTGTATTCGTGTGCGGTTTCTCGTACCCAACTGATAAAGTATAATGGACACAGTGACCGAGTTCCTGGAAGCTTGGAATTATGGAAGCTTGGAGTATGTTTGCAATTTTCGGGCTGTATTAATATGTCTGCTCCACTTTTTTCGCTTTCTCGCCTCGATCAAGAGCCGCAAAACAAAGGAACCTGACTGGTATGGGGAGTGTGTTTCCCTCCGAGCCGGACCTCCAAACAGGCTGTGCAGAGTCTCAACAATTACCATCTGTTGGAAGCTACAACCAGTCCTTTTCAGTGGTCCTAGGAGTTCATCTCTGGTACCATAGAGGGAAGAAAGGCATGGCAGGGGTGGGAGGGGGGAATGAAGTGTTGATGACTTGCAAAATAGTGAGCCCCACCTGGATCCTCTCAGCCAAAAACTCTTGTGGACAGATTGCTTTCCTCTTCTATGGGCCTGCACAGATGCACATTCGTCACGCCATTCGTCACGCCATTCAGCGCCCGTCCCCGACTTTCTTTCGCTTCTGCCCCTGTCCCTCTAAATCCTGGAAGTGGCTTTGAGTCGGCTCACTCCCGTCAAAGCTTCTGGGAAGCTTTTGTGGTGCTTGTGCATGTCCGATGGAGTCTGCAGGCGGGAATGCCCTTAGAGCATGAGAGCAATCTGTTGTCAAAAGTTTTTCCTGGGAAGCATCCTTGAGGAAAGCTAAGCTACAGTTTTTTGCAAATGGTGAATTCTGAGCAGGTGTTCGGCAACAATAGTATCAGTGGCCCCCTGCCTGTCCCCAGGGCTACCTGTCCACATATGAGTTCTGCTTGAGAGCATCGGGTTGACAATGCTGAGCAACAATGGACCTTTTTTTGGGTCCTATGATGACACACCAGATCCCAAGACAATTTCCAAGTAGATTTCGGAGCCCTGCCACGAGGCCATGGTGTACACTTCTATCTCTGTTGTTCATTTCCGAAGTATTTTAAAGCGATGGCATTGATTAAAATTTGGAAATCATCTGTCTTGTTGCAAGCAATACCTCTAACAATAAACAGCGCGACAAAAAAAAAACGTAAAAGAAGGAGACACACCTTTTAGTAGTTTTTTGTCGCGCTGTTTATTCTTAGGTGATGAAGCAACTCACCCAAGCTTCCGTTTTAGCTAAAAGCAATTCCTAAAAAATGGGCCTTGTGTTTTTAATGTGTATTGATCGGAAAGGCAATAAATTCGCTCTCCGAACGAATGGGCACATCCCTACTAGAGCGCAATGTTCTCCAGTACACTGCACTGTTCTCATTAACAAAGATCCTGTTTGCTATACCTCATTTGAACGCTACGAAGAGGAAATATTCTGCTACTAAAGCGAGAAAAATTATCCGCATTGTAGAGAAACTTAGCGTATACGTTACCAGCGTCGAACTCTTGATTGATTTGTGGGGTTTAACGTCCCAAAACCAATTCTGATTATGAGAGACGCCGTAGTGGAGGGCTCCGGAAATTTCGACCACCTGGGGTTCTTTAGCGTGCACTGACATCGCACAGCACACGGGCCTCAACATTTCGCCTCCATCGAAATGCAGCCGCCGTGGCCGGGATTTGATCGACTCTTTCAATCCACGATGCATATATTTATTATTTTAGAAATATCTTCATCTAAACAGGCGGAAATGTTATTCGACGCCTAGCCTCTTCCCATGCTTGCGGGAACACTATTTCTTCCGTTTCTTTTTCAAGTGGGCGGAGGGGGGCGGTGTGTTACTGCGATATCGCCGACTGATCGTGCCTCATGAGGACACCAGCTGTCCGCGGCGTTGTCGTCGCAATCCAGAAATATAATAGAACGCCCCTAAACTTCACTGTTTCAAATAAAGTGCCCAAATTCTTTTGATCCTCTCCCATTCTCACAGGGAAAAAAAACACTCCAACTGCATTGAGCGAAAGCGGACAAACGTAGGGAAAACCCTAATTTATTTATATGCCTAAAATGGAGTGGTACATGAGAGTTGGGCAAGATTATTCCATCATAGTTTCGATGAATGCATGCAAGAATGCACGGCTGCAGTGGTGCACTGAATCGGCAGGGAGACAAATCCAGATTGATTGATTTATAATCAAGAAACGCCGTAATGGAGGGCTCCGGAAAATTCGAAGTTGCACATCATCGAATCCTAGGCGCTGACGCGCTGCTAAGAAGCGACCACTTGGTGTTCGAAATGGAAAAATAAAACCATTTACTTTCGCGGAGGAAATGCTGATGACTGAGAAAGCACGAGAAAAAAAAGATTATTTTCCTCTTAATCACTCTCAGATAAAGAAATATCACACAAGAGTTCACCAGTAAAGCCCTTTCTGACCAGTAAAGCCCTTCCGCAACACACTGAAACAATAGCACTAGAAACAACTGGCCACGTGTTCTTGGAAAGGAAGAGAAAACAGTTCGCGGGGAAAATTCTGCCAGCGCAAAATTCACCACGAGAAAGAATACTATTTTCATGTCTCCCTGAACATAAAAAGATTTTAAAAAATCAAGCAGAGACATTTATCATCGATACAACGTTCCCCAGCTCTGACAAGATAGCAGTACGAAAAACCGAGCACGTGGTCTTGAAAAGGACTAAAATCAAACGCTTTGGCGGAAAAAATTCTAGAAACAGAGCAACTCACACATCTGCAGTTCAAGCATTTTATGCGCATCTGCTTCAACAATTGTAGAATATTTTCGGCTTTTTCAAATTTTGGTAAGTGTAAAGTATTGAGGCCATGCGACTCCAATGTCCCAAGCTTCCTCGATGCGAAATATCTTCGATTTTTTACGAAATGAGCGGATAGGGCGTACTCTCCGGCCGCTGTCCTGAGGAAGGCGCCCTGTAGTTACGAAGTAAGGTAATTGGAAGCGAGATACTCGTAAGATCAGTTGCCTGACGAGAGTTTATAAAACTAATCGCGTGGGGAGGATTTCAAAATTGAAGAACTTGACCACTTGAGTACTCACTATTGATGACCTTTTTTCAGAAATTATTTTATCATCCTGGGTGGTTATTATTCAAATATCAATTATATCCCGGTCTTTGCAGGAATAAAAATTATCCCTCTAGAGGCTCCAGTCTTTCTCGCGTGTAATGGTATTTAAATCAATACTTACTTCAAAGCCGCTTTTGTTGTATTAGGACACAAAATCTTACTTGCCAAACGGTACCACTTCTTTTAGTAGACTTAACGAGAACACCATGAGTAGCTAGTGGTCGGAGTTGCTCGAGTAACATTGAAACATGTCTGCATAACCACTGCCTGGTTAAGGCAACACAGCAGAAATGCTTCGCGGACAGAACCATTGAACTAATATCACCGAAGCTCAGCGTACATTTAGGACACTTATTCGAGGGTTACAAGGAGCCAGTCCATGAATGCCGAACTCAGCCAAAGCAAACAGTTTGGTGGCCCTGAGAAGGGCCGTTAAGTGCCGAAGACTTCAAGCCAGTAACTGTGCAAAAGCACACGCCATGATGAAGAGGTCGTAGTTGATCCATTCAGGCTGACCCAATACATCCAACAGCGATTCAAGGGCGTCTTGTGCAACGTCTTGCCCAGCGTGCTGTACAGCACTACGCAAGGCTGCTGCGGGAATCCCACCAGCGTCCGGTACCTCGTGCAAGTCGTAGACCGCCGACCACCACACGATCACATGGCAGGAGACGGCGACAATCTGTCTGGAGTCCGTGATGCCCCTCCTCACCACGGACCTCATGGCAGCGGCCGCCGCCAGAGGAGACACGGGACGTTGCCAGGGCCACCTCTCGAGCTCTACCAGGATGCCTTTTACTTCCTCCGAGGACATTGCTTACCAAAAACGGATAGGCAATCGAATGAGGAGCTCGGAACGTCGCGGTCCTTTTATACAAGTGCCGGGAGTGCGCAGCCTGACACTGACCAATGAACGTTTGACTTCGTATAGGTTCTCTCTCTCTTCGGACCATAATTCGTTCACACTTGAAAAAACTGAAAGAGAGCATATGACTGTGCCCCCCTCGTTGTTTTCCGGTCTGTAGGACCCTCCTCTCTTGAATGCAGGCATTTTTTTAACCTTGGAAGTGAGTTTGTAGGTGGCGCCCCGCCATTCCTTCATTCCTTGTTCGTCTGTGTTTTTTTGAAAGGTACAATTTTCTTTCATTGAGTACCCTAGAAGAGGATACAGTGTCTTCGGAGGGGCATGTGTTGTGGACACCCCCGTCTCCCTTGGTTCTCTATTGTGTGTGAGCAGGTGGGGGGTGGCAGAGAGGTTGGTTTCAGGGAAGTGAGGATTTTCCCTTTTGCCCTCCCATAGGCTGCCCTGGGGCCACCCCAGATGTTTCGCATGAGGATGACACTGCCTTGAAAAATGTCCACTGACTATAGAGGTTTTCACAGCTGGCATGAAGCAGTACCATATTAGGGTGGGCATGGCAGTAAAAAGGCGCCTGTTGCCTGCGCGCGCTGTTTGATTATGTAGACTTACCAACTTGCCAAACTTCCTAGCACAAACACCCTGAAGAGTTCCGTGGGTGGTCACGCATATTTAGCAGTCCAGCAGCTGCTGTGAGGGCGCCCAGGGAGCTTTTTCTCAATAGGCGTACACTCTACTTCTTAGATCAAGTGCAATGCTGGGAAGGATCCCTATGTAGTACCTGAAGAAGAAGAAAAGGAGAGGTGTGTCACTCTGATAAAGAAACGAAAAATGCGAAATACAAAGTGGTGTATTTCGGTCGTTCCACAAGCAATACGAGCCCGGTTTGTCAAGCTGATGAGAAGTGCATTAAGTTTGGGCTGCCAGCGAATCATTCACTGTTGGTACTTGCTCTACACGATGTTGCAATGCTCCGTGTTTATCAGAGCAGCTGAATAAGGTAACCGTAATTTGTCCGCAAGCATGCCATTTCTAACAGCCATGCTGTTTAAGCTAGTAGTAATATGACAGTGATTATGAAATGCCACATAACCTTTCGTGACGCTAATTTGGCGGGAACAGGTCACGGGACATTTCGCTACGTTGTTTCGGGGAAGCATGTCACGTGATACTGGTTTACATGATCTCAAGGAACATGTCACGTGACACTGCGTTACGCGATTTCTTCCCGCAAAGATCACTTTTAAAAAAAATCTCACGTGACCTATCCGCCGAAATCACCTAAAGCAATATAATGCGAAAGCTGGTGGTGAAGGCTTCACTATCGGCGGGTCGCTTCCACTCCCTTGGTCGGTCGGCTTCGCTGTCGGCGACGATGTGAAGACGCGGAAAGAGGATGCGTGAGAAAAAAAGAAGGCCGCTAAAAGCCTTGCATTTGCGTTTAAAGCTATGTTGAAGCAGGAACAACCTTTGTGTTTCTGGCATGCTCTACGATTATGTTCTTTTAAGTAAAAGAAAATACACACACACACATGGTGCGTGAGGCATAACACATACACCAGACTCTACCGCACTCCCTGTTCCTGCACTTACAACGTGTGTTTACTGGTATACCCTAAGGCTGAAGTGCCACAGACGTGGACACAGTCGTCCAGAGACAGAAGCTCTCAAGCAAGATAGGCTTGGCTCAACGGTGCCATAGCTGGGCTACGGCATCGAGTAAATCAACAATAATTAAAGTATCAGTTGTCAAACTCAGATTCGGCGGACGTTATAAGGCTGATACAGCAGGATATTATTCTACCTGCGGAGCGCGATTCCTCAACCACATTCACCTTAATTTCACACTTTTTCGAGGCACATGACGCGCAGCTCGAGGCCTTGCTTTAGCTATTCTTTCCCAAGGCGATCGCGTCTGTGTCGATGCCGCTACAGAGTTAAGAACATTTTAACAGTGAAGGTGTTCATGTTTCAGATAAAACCGTGCTGTTGTGCCGCTAGGAGTGATGAGGGTTCTCCAGTTCGAGCGCCCATAGAGAATACATGCGCGCTTTCAAATGCTCTAGAGTGCCCTAATTTGGTGACATTTACGCGAGGTTTGCTGCACTGTTTTCTCTATTATTATATGGAGGAAACATCGCGGAGAGGCTTCTATTCAGGTTATCCTTCCTTCAACAAATCACAGGCAAAATTTGATACGATTTAACGTCTCGCTCTTTCCTGTCGTGTCCTAAAGAAAACAGATAAGCTGACTGCCTAATGTCAGCCAGAAGAATTCCTCCCTTTATCTTTCCTTATTATGGCAACGTAGTGTTCATGGGTGTAAAGTGTCCTGTTTGCATTTTGCAGGCTCTTATACAGCTGTGTATCTTGATCGGTGTCATTGAAATTCGCACAAATACTAGTGGCAAGGAAGGGCTCAACCTGAAACACGTGATTATGGTAACCTGGTCACACAGTATTCCGTTGCTTTACACATGACCACGCACTTTTCTTGCGAGTGTATTCGTGTGCCATTTCTCGTACCCAACCGAGAAACTATAATGGACACAGTGAGTGAGTTCCTCGAAGCATGGAGTATGTTTCCATTTTCTGGGCTGTATTAATATGTCTGCTCCCCCTTTTTGCGCTTTCAGGCCTCAGTCCAGGGTCGCACAACAAAGGAACCTGGCTGGTGTGGGGAGAGTGTTTCCCTCCCAGCTGGACCTCCAAACAGGCTGTGCAGATACTCAAGAATTACCCTCTGTTGGAAGCTATATGTAGTCCTTTTCAGTGGTCCTAGGAGTTCATCTCTGGTAGCACAGAGGGAAGAAAGGCGTGGCAGGGGTGGGAGGGGGGGAATGAGGTATTGATGATTTGCAAAATAGTGAGCCCCACCTGGATCATCTCAGCCAAAAACTCTTGTAGAGAGATAGGTTTCCTCTTCTATGCTCCTGCACAGATGCACATTCGTCACTCCATTTTCTCATTCAGCGCCAGTCCCCGACTTTCCTTTCTTTCGCTTCAGCACCTCTCCCTCTAAGTCATGGAACTGGCTTTGAGTCCTCTAACCCCAAGCAAAGTTTATGAGAAGCTTTCCTTGTGTTGGTGCATGTCCGATGGAGTGTGCAGACTGGAATGCCCCTAGAACATGAAAGAAATCTGTTGTCAAAAGCTTTTGGCTGGGAAACATCCTCGAGGAAAAGCAAACTTGCAGATCTTTCCAAATGGTGAATTCTGAGCAGGTGTTCGGCAACAATGGCATCAGTGGCGCCCTGCCTGTTCCCAGGGCTACCTGTCCCCGTATGAGTTCTGCTTGAGAGCATCGGGTTGGAAATGCTGAGCAACAATGGACCTTTTTTTGGGTCCTGTGATGACACACCAGATCCCAAGACAATTTCCAAGTAGATTTCGGAGCCCTGCCACGAGGCCATGGTGTACACTTCCATCTCTGTTTATTTATTTCGGAAGCTTTTTAGAGCGAGAACAGTGACTAACATTTCGAAATAATCTGTCTTGTTACAAGCAATACCTCTAAGAATAAACAGAGCGAAAAAAAATACGTAAGAGTAGGAGAGATACCTTTTGTTGTGTTTTGTCACGCTGTTTATTCTTAGGTCACGAACCAACTCGCCCAAGCTTCCGTTTTAGCATTAAATACTTCCTAAGATTGGCGCGTGTGTATTAATGTGTATTGATCCGGAAAGACAACAAATTCGCTCTCCGAACGAATTGGGCACATCCCTACTAGAGTGCAGTGCTCTCCCGTAAACTGCACTATTCTCATTAACAAGGATCCTGTTTGTTATACGTCATTTTTGAACGCTACGAAGAGGAAATATTTCAGCTCCTAAAGCGAGAAAAATTACCTGCATTGTAGAGAAACTTAGTGTATGCGTGACCAGCGTCGACTCTACCAACTCCATGTTAAGCATATATTTAATATTTTAGAAATACCTTCATCTATACAGCCGGAAATGTTATTCGATGCCTTGGTTCTCCGCATGGTTACGGAAACACTATTACTTCCCCTTTCGTTTCTTGTTCAAGAGGGGGGGGGGGGGGTGTACTGCGACATTGCTGACTCATCATGTCTCACGAGGACAGCACCTGGCCGCAGGATTTTCGTGGCAATGAAGAAGTATGCTGGAACGCTCCTCAATTTCACTGTTTGACAAAAGTGCCCGGATTCTGTCGATCCTCGACCATTCTCACAGAAAAAAGAACACTGCATCTGTAGTTGAGCGAAAGCGGACAAATGTGGGAAAAATCACTAATTTATTTATACGCCTAAATTAGAACGTTACATGAGGGATGGGCAAGATTATTCTATGATAGCTTCGATGAATGTATGCAACAATGCACGGCTGCAGTATTGCACTGCATCGGCAGGAAAACAAATCCAGATTTATCGATTTATAGTGAAGAAACGCCGTAGTGGAGGGCTCTGGAAAATTTGAAGTTGCACTTTACGAACCCTAGGCGCTGCCCATGTGCTGTTCGAGATGAATAAATAAAATCATTTCCTTTCGCGGGGGAAATACTGATAACTGAGAAAGCACGAGAAAAAAATTATTTTCCTCTTATTCAGTATTAGATAAAGAAATATATGACAGAAATATTTAACCAGTAAAGCCATTCCGCAAGACACTCAAGCAATAGCACTAGAAACAACTAGTCACGTGTTCTCGAAAAGGAAGAGAAGACAGTTGGCTGGGAAAATTCTGTTAACGGGAAATGCAGCACAAGTCACAATAGTAATTTCCTGTCTACCTCAAGATATAAAAAAAGTCAAGCAGAAACATTTATCATCGATGATGATGATGATGATGTTCCTGAATTACGGCACTTATTATCATCGATACAACGTTCCATACAACGTTCCAGAACACCGACAATATAGTAGTACCAAAAACCGTGCACGTGGTCTTGAAAAGGACTAAAAGCAAACCCGTTGGAGGAAAAAATTCTAGAAACAGAGCAACTTACCCATCTGCAGTTCATGCATTTTATTTACATCTGCTTCAGGAACAGTACGACATTTCCGGCTGTTTCAAATATTGGTAGGTGTCAAGAAGTGAGGTCGTGAGAGTACAGTGTCACAAGCTTCCTGAATACGAAATATCTTCCATTTTTAACGAAATGGGCAGATATGGCCTACTCTCCCGCCGCTGTCCCGCGGAAGGTGCCATGTATTTACGTAGTGATCTGAAGTGAGATACTCGTATGTAAGGTCATTGGCCTGACGAGAGTTTATAAAACTCATGGCGTGGTGAGGATTTCAATATTCAAGACCTCGGCCACCTGTGTACTAACTATTCATGAACTTCTCTTTAGGAATTATTGTGTCAACCTGGGTTGTTATTATCCATATATCAAAGGTGCATCTGTTCCTTCAATAATTGATTCCGATTCAATTTTCTTATTGGTATAATATGCAGGGCGACGTTCGTTTCACGGAACTGACGGTTTTCTAATTTGAACTCGCAGGAGTTGCCTTCGGGCCATTCCAGATGTTCTTGCATGATCATGACATTGCCATGAAAATTGCCCACTAAGTATAAGCATTCTCAGGGAAGGCATGGAGCACTGTCATATTGGATTGTGTAAACCCCAGTAAAAAGCCGGTGTTCCCTGTTTTGTTTCCCTGGTTTGTGCCTGTGCGCCCTGTTTGATGATTAAGGATAATCAGCAGGATCTTCTACCTGCGGAGCGCGATTCCTCAACCACATTTACCTTAATTTCACACTTTTTCGAGGCACATAAGTTAACGCGCAGCTCGATGCCTTGCCTTAGCTATTCTTTCCCAGGGCGATCGCGTTTGTGTCGATGCCGCTACAGAGGTAAGAACATTTCAACAGCGGGGGCGTTCATGTTCAAGATAAAACCGTGCCTATAGTGCCGCTAGAAGTGAAGAGGGTTCTGCAGCGTGAGTGCCCTGTTGGGATCCTTGGTGGGGTCGCAGGAGTCGGGCCGTCGGTCCTAGGATCCACCGCTACTAGGTCGACGTTTGACCCATCCCGACTCCAAGGGAAGGTTGCCGGAGTGCGGGGTTGACACGGAGACGATGACGAGTGTGAAGGAGGAAGATGAGAGATAGTTTATTTTACATGATGAAAGGAGCTCGGGTCCGTGTTCTTATTTTATACAATGCTATATACAATAGTGACCAATCCCAAGGTCGTCTCCGCTTTCGAGGAGAGGGGGTCACGCCCCGCCTTCGTTGCTTCTCTGCGGCAAGGGATGACGTGGCCCAAGTGGCAGCCGATGCTGATCCCCGGAGAAGAGGCTTGCTGAAAAACAATAACAGCACAAATAAAAGCGCTCTTCTCGGCCTCGTCCTTTTGACGACACACCGCCGTGTTCTCACAATGGGGCCGCCGTAGAGCCACCGGCTTGCAGCAGTCCTGAGTCCGGTGTGCTGCTGTACCGCTCCCGCTGCGATGATGCTGCCCAGAAGTTCATATTTCCAGAAGCGGCACAAACACGCACACCGCACGACCCACCGCCGATCCAGGCGTTCCGGGAACTTCACGCGGGCCGGTCGGAAGCTCGAGGCAAGCGGTGAACAAGGCCGTCGCTACAGCGTCCAAACAATGCCCTTGTCTCTTCGAGACGGCAGCCCGGCGAAGTACATTCGTGGGGACGCAGGCCCACGCGCTCCCCACGGTCATCTTCCTTGAAAAGTAGATCCAGCGGCCACCGGCAGCAGCCTCCCTCCACCACATCCATGGGGGGCCTACGCCGATCTTAACAGCCCATAGAGAGTACATGCGCGCTTTCCAATGTTCTAGAGCACCCTAATTTGTTGAGATTTACGCGAGGATTGCTGCACTGTTTTCTCTATTAATATATGGAGGAAGTGTCGCGGAGAGCTTTCTATTCAGGTTATAATTCTTTTTAGCATAACAGGCAAGAATTGGTACTTTTTGACGTCTCGCTCTTTCCTGTCATGTCCTAAAGAAAATAGATAAGCTGATGTCACCCACAAGAATTCCTCCCTTTATATTCCCTTATTATGGCAGCCTAGTGTTCATGGCTATAAAGTGTCTAGTTTGCATCTTGCAGGCTCCGAAGCAGCTGTGTATCTTTATCGGTGTCATTGAAATTCGCACAAATATTAGTGGCCCGGAAGGGCTCTACCTGAAACACGTGATTATAGTAACCTCGTGTCACAGTAATCGGTGGCCTTACACATGGCCGCGAACTTTTTTTGCGAGTGTATTCTTGTGCGGTTTCTCGTACCCAACTGACAAACTATAATGGACGCATTGACTGAGTTCCTGGAAGCTGGGACTTATGGAAGCTTGGAGTGTGTTTGCAATTTTTGGGCTATGTTAATATGTTTTTATTTCGGGCTGTATTAATATGTCTGCTCCCATTTTTTTTTCGCTTGCACGCCTACGTCCAGGGTCGCACAACAAAGGAACCTGGCTGGTGTGGAGGTGTCACCTTTTTTTGTGTTGTGTTCGGTAATGTGAATTAGACCAGAGAGATGCACAACCGTTTCATAAGCACAAGCACTTTTAATAATCGTATAAGAGCAATGTACAAACTAACAAATCTGCAAAATATTAGTCATACCAACAAACAAACAAACCAATGGTGGAGCATGCACTAACAAATTGACCTATTAAACAGTTTCTTATCTAATGTCCAATATGCCAGATAATTAGTTGCAATAAATTTGACAATGATAAAGTCCAAATACCACTTGAAATGTGGAGAGTCTTGAGAGCAGTCGGAACGATGCGAGGTCTCCGTTGGGGCCTTCGGAGCGTAGCCGGAGGGACGATGAGACGACCGTGGCTCGGAGCGTAGCCGAGGTGGTGCCTCACCCAAGACGGATAACGAGCTCCGCACGTCCTTTCTCTACCGCTTCCAAAGTCGCTCTCCTTTATTTCGCGCTTTCGCGCCGTTTCGCGGCCTGCGAGGAGCTGACACTTGACACCCGGTCGCGAACGGCGGGGCGAGCGTGGTGCACAGTCATAGCTGTATGCCGGCCACAGGCTGCTTCTTTTCGCCGAACTGCTTCGACTCCGGCCCCGCGCATTCCAAGGTCCGTGTGTTTTCTTCTTCTTCTTCTTCGTCTTCTTCTTCTTCTTCTTCTTCTTCTTCTTCTTCTTCTTTCTTTCTTTCTTTCCTTTGCTCCGATGCGTGTGGGCTCGAGCGGCCGCTTCCTCCTCCTTAGCACCCGCGCACAGGGCTCGCACCATGCCTCTCCTCGCAGGCATCGCGTCTTCCGAGAATGTCTGGCCGTGGCGTCCTCCACTCACACGTGACAGGAGGTTATGTTTCGCTCCCAGCCGGACCTCCAAACAGGCTTTGTAGTCCTCAAGAATTACCATCGGTTGGAAGCTATAAGTAGTCCTTTTCAGTGCTCCTAGGAATTCCTCTCTGTTACCATAGAGGCAAGAAAGGCGCGGCGGACGTGGAAGGGGGGGGGGATGAAGAATTGATGATTTGCAAAATAGTGAGCCCCACCTGGATCCTCCCAGCCAAAAACGCTTGTGGACAGATTGCTTTCCAGTTCTATGCCCATGCACACTTGCACATTCGTCACGCCATTCACCTTGTTCAGCACCCCTCTCCCCCTTTCCTTTCTTTCGCTTCTGCCCCTGTCCCTCTAAATCATGGAACTGGCTTTGTGTACCCTCACTCCAAGCGAGGTTTCTGAGAAGCTTTTGTGCGGGTGCATGTAGGATGGAGTGTGCAGATGGGAATGCCCTTAGAGCATGAAAGCAATCTGTTGTCAAAAGTTTTTCACAGGGAGGCATCCTTGAGGAAAAGCAAACTTGCAGATTTTTGCAAATGGTCAATTCTTAGCAGGTGTTCTACAAGAATAGCATCAGTGGACCCCTGCCTGCTCCTAGGGCTACCTGTTGCCATACGAGTACTGCTTGAGAGCATCCAGTTGGCAATGCTGATCAACAATGGACCTTTTTTTGGGTCCTGTGATGACACCAGATCCCAAAATAATTTCCAAGTAGATTTCAGAGCCCTACCACCAGGCCAAGGTGTACACTTCTATCTCTGTTTATTGATTTCCGAAGTTTTTTAAAGCGACAACATTGAATAATATTTAGAAATCATGTCTCTTTTTACAAGCAATGTCTCTAAGAATCCATAATCAAAAGAAGAGGCGTGCAGGACACGGACACAAGAAGAGAAGTGAACACCACGAACGCCGACTAGCAACTGATGCACAGCACAGAGGCGAAAAAGAAAGAAGACACACAGCTTATCTGCGCATGCTCGGAATGGTAGCGCCACCTGTCAATCGGTTACACGTGCCCGCCTGCGCGATAGACAACTCCCAAGGCATTCTCAAGACAACTCCCAAGACAACTCCCAAGAATGCCTTGGGAGTTGTCTATCGCGCAGGCGGGCACGTGTAACCGATTGACAGGTGGCGCTACCATTCCGAGCATGCGCAGATAAGCTGTGTGTCTTCTTTCTTTTTCGCCTCTGTGCTGTGCATCAGTTGCTAGTCGGCGTTCGTGGTGTTCACTTCTCTTCTTGTGTCCGTGTCCTGCACGCCTCTTCTTTTGATTATGGAATGTTACCAACTCGCTCAACTTTCTGTCCTTTTGAGTCTCTAAGAATAAACAGCGCGACAAAAAAAAAACGTAAAAGAAGGAGACATACCTTTTTCTTGTGTTTTGTCGCTATGTTTATTCTTAGGTAATGAAACAATTCGCCCAAGCTTCCGTTTTAGCTAAAAACAATTCCTAAAAAATGGGCTTTGTATTTGTAATGTATATTGATCGGGAAAGATAATAAATTCGCTCTTCGAACGAATGGGCACATCCCTACTACAGCGAAGTGTTCTCCAGTACACTGCACTGTTCTCATTAACAAAGATCATGTTTGTTATACGTCATTTGAACGCTACGAAGAGGAAATATTATGTTCCTAAAGCGAGAAAAATTATCGGCATTGTAAAGAAACTTAGTGTATGCGTGACCAGCGTCGAACTCTTCCAACTCCACGTTTGCATATATTTACTATTTTAGAAATCTCTTCATCTATACACCCGGAAATGTAATTCGATGCCTAGCTTCTTCCCATGTAGCGGGAACACTATTTCTTCCGTTTCTTTTTCAAGTGTGCGGAGGGCGGCGGTGTTTCACTGCGATGTCGCCGACTGATCGCGCCTCATAAGGACACCAGCTGGCCGCAGGGTTCTCGTCGCAATCCAGAAATATAATGGGACGCCCCTAAACATCACTGTTTCAAATAAAGTGGCGAAATTCTTTCGACCCTCAGCCATTCTCACAGGGGAAAAAAAACACTAACTCCATTGAGCGAAAGCGGACAAACGTGGGGAAAATCCCTAATTTATTTATATGCCTAAAATGGAGTGGTACATGAGAGTTGGGCAAGATTATTCCATCATAGTTTCGACGAATGCATGCAACAATGCACGGCTACAGTGGTGCACTGCATCGGCAGGGAGACAAATCCAGATTCATCCATTTATAATCAAGAAACGCCGTAATGGAGGGCTCTGGCAAATTCGAAGTTGCACATCATCGAATCCTAGGCGTTAACGCGCTGCTAAGAAGCGACCACTTGGTCTTCGAAATGGAAAAATAAAACCATTTACTTTCGCGGAGGAAATGCTGATGACTGAGAAAGCACGAGAAAAAAAAAGATTATTTTCCTCTTAATCACTCTCAGATAAAGAAATATCACACAAGGAGTTCACCAGTAAAGCCTTTCTGACCAGTAAAGCCCTTCCGCAACACACTGAAACAATAGCACTAGAAACAACTGGCCACGTGTTCTTGGAAAGGAAGAGAAAACAGTTCGCGGGGAAAATTCTGCCAGCGCAAAATGCACCACGAGAAAGAATACTATTTTCATGTCTCCCTGAACATAAAATGTTTTAAGAAATCAAGCAGAGACATTTATCATCGATACAACGTTCCCCAGCACTGACAAGTTAGCAGTACGAAAAACCGAGCACGTGGTCTTGAAAAGGACTAAAATCAAACGCTTTGGCGGAAAAAATTCTAGAAACAGAGCAACTCACACATCTGCATTTCAAGCATTTTATGTGCATCTGCTTCAACAATAGTAGAACATTCTCGGCTTTTTCAAATATTGGTAAGTGAAAATTATTGAGGCCACGAGACTCCAATGTCCAAAGCTTTCTGAATGCGAAATATCTTCGATTTTTTAGGAAATGGGCGTATAGGGCGTATTCTCTGGCCACTGTCCTGCGGAAGGCGCCCTGTAGTTACGTAGTAAAGTAATTGGAAGTGAGATACTTCGTAGGTCAGTTGCCTGACGAGAGTTTATATGACTCGTGGCGTGGGAAGGATTTGAAATTTGAAGACCTTGGCCATATGTGCGCTCACTATTGATGACTTTATTTAAGGAATTACGCTATCAACCTGGGTTGTTCTTATTAAAATAGCAAAGCTGCCTCTGTTCCTTCAATAGGTGATTCCCATTCTATTTTCCTCATTGGTATAATATCCCGGTCTTTGCAGGAAAAAAAATTATCCCTCGAGAGCCTCCGGACTTTCTCGCGTGTAATGGTATTTAAATGAATACTTACCTGAAAGCCGCTTTTGTTGGATTAGGACACAAAAATTTACTTACCAAACAGTACCATTTCTTTTAGTAGACTTAAGGAGAAAGTCCTGCGTAGCTAGTGGTCGAAGCTGCTCGAGTAACATTGAAACGTGTCTGCATAACCACTGCCTGGTCAAAGCAACAAAGCAGAAATGCGTCCCGGACGGAACCACTGAACCAATATCACAGAAACTCCCATATATTTAGGGCACGTATTCGAGAGTTCGTGAACGCAGAACTCCGCCAAAGCAGCAATTTGGGTGGCCCTGAAAAGGGTCGTTAAGTGCCGA
Source organism: Hyalomma asiaticum (assembly GCA_013339685.2). Lineage (NCBI taxonomy): Eukaryota > Metazoa > Arthropoda > Arachnida > Ixodida > Ixodidae > Hyalomma > Hyalomma asiaticum. The sequence continues at coordinate 77,804,937 of CM023490.1, forward strand.
AGACTTCAAGGCGGTAACTGTGCAAAAGCACATGCCGCGATGAAGAGGTCGCAGTCGATCCATTCAGGTTTACCCAAAGCATCCAACAGCGATTCGAGGGCGTCCTGTGCAACGTCGTGCCCGGCGTGCTGTACAGCACTACGCAGGGCTGCTGCGGGAATCCCACCCGCGTTCGGTACCTCGTACAACTCGTAGACCGTCGACCACCGCACGATCGCATGGCAGGAGACGGCCACAATCTGTCTGGAGTCCGTAATGCCCGCCCTCACCACAGACCTCATGACAGCGGCCGCCGCCAGAGGAGCCACGGGACGTTGCCAGGGCCACCTCTTGAGCTGTTCCAGGATGCCGTTGAGCTCCTCCGAGGACATTGCTTACCATGAATGGATAGGCAATCGAATAAGAAGCTGGCAACGTCGCGGTCCTTTTATACAAGGGCCAGGAGTGTCCACCCTGACACTAATGATGATGATCCTTCAATTTTGGCATCTACCCACTTGGGGGGATTAGCCAAGACTCAGGCGCATTTGAGTTTAATTTACTAAGTTGTGCTACCTGAAAGATTTAGTCGTCCTTTGATGCTGAATTTGAATATTACAAATGTAGTCAATCAATCAATGGTATAGAGAATAATGGAATAAGAAATTAGGATCTAATAAATGAACAAGCAAATCGATTCACCAATGAACGTTTGACTTCATCTACCTTCTCCTTTGGCCCCATGATTCTTTCCCACTTGAAAGAACTGGAAGAGAGCTTGTGACTGCGCCTGCCTCGTTGCTTTCCGGTCTGTAGGACCCTCCTCTCTTGAACGCAGGCAATTTTTTTCACCTTGGAATGAGCTTGTATCTGGGGCCTCGGCATTGCTTTCCCGTCCGTGTTTTTTTTTTTTTTGAAAGGTAGAATTCTCTTTCCTTTGAGTACCCTTGAAGAGCATACAGTGTCCTGGGAGTGGCAAGTGTTGTGGACACCCCTGTCTGCTTCGGTTCTCTAATGTGTGTGTATTGGAGGAGTGGGGGAGTTGAGAGAGGGGTTGGTTTCAGGGAAGTGACAATTGTCCCTTTTGCCCTCCCACAGGCTGGAGTGGGGCCACCGCACATGTTTTTGCCTTAGCATGACATTGGCTTGAGAAATGTCCACTAATTGTAGACCTTTTCACAGCTGTCTATGACAGTAAAATGGCGCCTGTCGCCTGTGCACGCTATTTGATTATGTAGACTTACCAGCTCGCCAAACTTGCTACACTTGTTAGCGCACGCGACCCCCCAAAATGCGCTACACCCGGTAGTGCATTTTGGGGGGGCTGGGGTCACGAATATTTAGCACAGACCGAGGGCGCTTATGAGGGCACCCAGGGAGCTTTTTCTCAATAGGTGTACCCTCTACTTCATACACCAAGTGCACCGCTGGGAAGGCTACGCAAGTAGTACGCGAAGAAAAATAAAAGGTGTGTCGCTTTGATATACAAACGACAAATATGAAATACAAACTTGCGTATTTCGATTGTTTCTCAAGCGATAGGAGCCTGGTTTGTCAAGCTGATGAGAAGTGCATTTAATATGCGCTGTCAGTGAGCCATTCAGAGTCGGCACTTGTTCCAACGGGACGTTCCAATGCTCTGTTTTTAGCAGAGACGCTGGGTAAGGTAACCTAATTTGTCTGCAAGCGTGCCAGTGTGCCAGTGTCTCAAGAACTAACCGAACTCTCGGCCCGGCGTCGTCGGCGAGCTGTGGTTTGGGCTTCTTTCTGCACAGCTGTCTGTTGTGGCCGAAGTTGCTTTGCTGCAGCCGCGCGCGTAGCTCTGTGGTTCGCTTATTCAGCAGCGGTCCGCACCTCACGAGGAGGCGCCATCAGGTATATCGAAGAGCCAAGTCAGATTGCTGGCGGGGCTGCGTACGTCGCCTGCCGCGTGACGCAGGGCAAGATAAAACAAAGCTGCTTGGGCATGTCCATCTAACCCGGCGGTCCCCCCAATCACCTCCCCTTCACCCCCTACCCGAGAGAGCTGGGAGGCTGCCCTGCTCGGCTGCTCCACCTTGGAGGGCCAAAAGGCCCTCGTGGCCAGGGCGCGTGCCGCCGCGGCAGCCACAGGGGTCCCGGACTAGGAACCCCTCCTATAGAGGTTGTACAGGGTCGGCCCTTAAGGCCGCCCCTGACTCTCTCTGTAAATACCATCAATAAATGTTTTTCACCACCACAAAAGGCAGCACTTCTTAATAATGATGAAGGAAATGTTGAAGAGGATTGTTTCATAATGATGATGTTGATGATGCCCCTGTAATGGGTTCAGAGCTACAAACCATGGAGCCCTGTGCTCTTTCAAATGGTTCCTCGAACTCGTTATGCAATCCACTTTTCCCAACGTGTAGTGGCGTATTCTTATTCTGCCACGTAACATTACATTTGTTAGTGCGATTCCTCGGCAGACGTTACACATGTTTAGGTCGTTTAGCGAAGATTTTTCAAGCACAGGCGTGGCTCAGCGGTAGAATGCTCGACTGCCACGCAGAGGGTGTGGGTTCGAATCCATGCAGAGAAGGACGTGGTTTGAATCCTCCTCGGTGCCGGTTATTTGCGCGATAGCGGTAACGGACACCGGTGGCGGCGGACAAATACGGCGCGAAAACGGCCCTTGTGATCTCATAACAGCTTACGCTGTAATAGACCACCTCAATTTTATTACTGCGATCACTTGTCCCCCTATTAATTTTTACTATGCACATTTCAAGTCACTCTCATGATTTTAATACTTGTATGGTTTACCCGCCTTTAGCGCGAAGGATTTCAGGCCCCTATACACAACCACTTAACATCGCCATTGTTTCTTCACATCCCTTAAGTACATTCATAAATCACGGACCATTGTTACTTTTTCTTGATCTCTCATGGCGCTCTTTGGCCAAGCATGGCCCTTGCGCCACTAAAATCTACATATAGTCATCCATCGAAATGCAGCCGCCGCGGCCGGGATTCGATCCCGCGACCTCCGGATCTGCAGCCGAGTACTATAACCACTGGACCACCGTGGCGGGGCAACTGCTGTTTGCAAATGAACGGCGAATTAGTTGATATTTAGAACCCCAGGAATTAGGAAACTTTGAGTGCTTCGCTTGACATTTCTGCTTACGCTATTTAAACACTTACTAGATTTATTATCCTACTTTCTTCGTGCGCAAGCTCACGCCCATAGGTTTAGCGGCTTTCCGGTGAAGTATGTAAAACTAGGAACATAAACGCTGACATAACCTAATTTAGATCATTATACAAAAAAAAAAAAACGTACCGCTCGCGTGGCAATAAAACTCAGCAGTCGTACTCTAAATGTCGTTTTCTAGATTGTCTCCGAAAATCAACTTGGTCTGGGTAGTAGTTTGCGGACTTTGCAGCGAAAACTGCTTTATTTGGCTATTTTGAAAGCCAGTAAAGGCTAAAGCAAGCACAACAAAACTTTCCATTCTAACTTACGAGATAAATATGCCTTAAAGGTGCTGTGCAAAGAACACTGTTGTAGAGCTAGTAGATTTTTCAAAAAGTCGTCGCAACTGGAACACAGTCAGCGAAATTATTTTCATTTTCATTTCTGATTCACGTCCGTCTTTCTCTAAACTGCGAGTTTAGTGTTTTATAACGTACGTATTTGAAATCTGCGGACATCGAGCGCTACAATGACCCATAAGACAACCTTGTACACCAAGCAGAAAACCCGCGGTAGCCGCTCAAAATGGGACTAAAACGGCTTGGTCGAGCCGCCGGAGTGACACCGCCACCGTAATTAATGACACGCGCAATCTACGTCCGTAGTGCCATCTCTAGGTAGACGCGACCAAAAGAGAGTGGAAAACGCGACAGCCGTTCGAGCACCCTCTGACAGGCCCAGGATTATCAAGGAGGTCATGACAGTGGTTTATACAAGAATCGATATCTCCCCGCTCCCCTCCCCTGCTATTTACCGTCACTTCGTGGCAAAGAACTTACGTTGCTTGACAACTAATAGACAGCAAGCAAATCAGGTGTGTGTCATGTTGCTGCTGTGGTACGCCTTCACGCATGCGCGTGAGTGCTGCTATATATGTTGGATGCATGAACGTTCTTCTTTGCAACAAGAACTTCTGTTAATAATCAGGTCTAGTTTGCTGCCGCTAGTTTTTGTCGCCGCTTTGCATCCGTGATGCTCCTTGAAAACATGTACGATTACTGATCAGGCATCCTCGCCGAATTCTTGTCCAGGGAAGGTAGAATAGGGGGGAGCGTCAAACGCAGTAAACAATAGCATTTCCTTTCATCTAAGGCACACTTACAGGAAGCAAGAAATTAGACTGTAACGGGGACACTCACAAAGAAGATGACGTATCGTTTCGTCGCAGCCGCAGTTCTCACACTTAGGGTCGTTCGTCATTCCAATGAGAAATGAGTAGGCCTTCGTGAAGGCAACCCCAAGCCACAGGCGACACAAAAGCGTCTCCTCAGCGCGAGGTATTCCTGACGGGAGGTGGAACTGAAGGTCCGGGTGCAAACTGTGGACACGAGCATTGGTGAATTCTGATGAATTCCACTGTGCACGTGTAAGTTCACGTGCTAGGGATTGAAGCCTTGCGGATGCGTCGGTCCTGGAGAACGGTATTCCTCTACAGTGGTTATCATCGTGGGCAGATCGGGCGCATTCATCAGCGAGGTCATTGCCGCTGATCCCACAGTGACCCGGTATCCACTGGTACGTGATGTCGTGTCCTTGCTCGACTGCATGGTGATGAAGAATTCTTATCTCAGCAACTAATTGCTCGTGAGGTCCATGACGAAATGGTGATATAAGGGACTGAAGAGCTGCTTTGGAGTCGGTGAATATTGACCATGCATGGGAAGGTTCTGCAATTATGACCTCTACCGCAGCATGAATGGCGGCGAGTTCTGCAGCCGTCGAAGTTGTAAAATGGGACGTCTTGAATCGTATGGTGACGGATTTTGCTGGAATGACCACTGCTCCTGTGGAGCTTACAGAGGAAACTGACCCATCCGTGTAAACGTGAAGGCGTCCTCTGTGTTTCTCATGCAGGAACATTAGGGTGGCTTGTTGTAAAGCTATAGATGACAAGTGGCTTTTCTTTTTGATTCCGGGAATGGTCAGGAGCGCTTCGAGGGGATGAAGACACCACAATGGTAATGATGGCCTTGCTGGAGGCGTGAAACTCGATGGCAGGACAGCACGATGAGCAGCAATAATGGCGCTGAATTCGGAGTCTGGCCTTGAAACGGAAAGAGACGCTAGGTGGTGCGATGGAATTCGAGCAAGATGCCTTATGTGTACTCGTAGGGCATCCACACACGAAGGTATGTCATGATTGGGTGATCACGTGCAAAGGCAGGGATTGCAAAGCAAGCAGGTGGGACATTGAAAGCATGTCAGCCGGATATTAAAATGGACGTGGAATGCCAAGAAACGAGGGGGTCGTCTTGAATAAGTGTGTGAGTTTTCTGGAATGGGCACGCAGAATGCACAGCAAGCACGTGACGCAAAAATAAGAGCGAAAAGAAGCAACAATGTTTGCAACGTGACAAGTGGCCTCCGAGTTTCTTCCACAAGTATTCTCTAGTTACTTAGCGTCGAAGCCCTAGCCAGGGGACGCGTGGAATGAACCCGTTGACGACTTTCAATTGGGTAACGTCTGGCAAAATAAATAAGAAGGATATATTTCTAAGTGCGGTGTTGTACCGCAAGAAGACAATTTTTGGCGAGTACGTTGTGTATAAATTTTGATGGATGGATTTCTTAGGAACTAATTTCTTCTATATATCATACGGCTGTAAATCATGAGGGACCATTTGTATTTCTCGCAAACTGCAGTAGTTATATAATTGCCGTTCCAAGGACAACGGTATTTGACTTGATTTGAAAACGGCTGCGTTATGCTCATAACCAGTGCCTATTGCGCGGTGCGTTTGCCGTGGGTTGACAGGGCTGGATGTCAGTTGTCCAGGTACGCTAATGTCTCCGACTAGGCAAGCGCTCGGCATGTCGTTAGGCAAACTAAGTGTTATTTTCAGTACAGTACTGTTGTCCCTAGTCTACCCCTTTCCGGCTTACAGGATCAGTCATAACGTGCCATTCCTCGCCATCTTGCTGAAGACTGCCATGTCATGTACTAGACATATAATCCTGTGGTATTTATAATTACTCGCTGTTAATCGTAAATCGTACTTTTTCCAGTTTAGTGATTTAAATAGTTAAATGAAACAGACACTGAGAAGCATTGTAGGAGTTGCATCGCTTTGTGTGACGCCATTCACTATTGGCAATTCCCTAAGGCGATAGGATTGTGGTGATACCTTTGTATAATACCACTATACCATTTCCCCAAGCATCACATGTGTGTTCCATCGCTGCACAATATTTCGAAAATTGCTCATATTTCTAAAAAGACAGCAATGCGTATAGCAACGATTTGAAAGCCACGTGGAATGATCTCTTGTGCGTAATGGTTTCCAGAATCGCATGAATCGTTGCATGACCGAATGATTTTGTTGAGTATCCTTTTTGAGGCGACCTCCATATCTAGGATTAAGAGATCCTGCTGACAATCCTAATGTTTTCATGATTAGCGTGATTATTGTGTTGTAAGGTTCTCGATAGGACTCACATTAGCTCTGCAGTTCAGGTCTTATACTTACACATCCACGATTAATGGTAGAGCATATGGATTTTTCCGGCTACTGATACGTTTAGGTGTTGACGCAGTGCGCATGATGCCACGCACTGCTCGAATACTAAATATCGTCTACATTCTACGAAATGTGCTGGCGGATACGCAGTATTCTCCGGCCACTTTTCTGCGGTACGTGCCCTGTACTTCCTTCCAGAGATCATCAAAAGTGAGGCAGTTAAATATAAAGGCCTGACCAGTATTTCTTGAAATCGTGGCACGGTGACGCTTGGTTCAGCTGCAAAGACATTAACCTGCTTTGTCCTTGTTTAAATATCTAACCTGCGTCCGTTCCTCAAAATTGTCTAGTACCGTAATTTATTCAATAAGTGGCATCTATAGTCTTTCACACATTGGTATTTTTATCTCGCGGCTTGTAGGAATCACAATCTTCAATTTGCTGCCTCCTCCTTGGATGCGCATATGAATCGCTAGTCACCTGCAAACTGATGTTCTATTAGGGCACAAGAACTGACTTACCACACAGTAGCACTTCTCTAATGTTCAATATAGGCCATGGTTAAGAAATAAAAAACAGCGTGAGCAGCTAGTGGCTGCAACTACTGCAGTAAAAGCGAAGTTTTGAATTCGTCAGAACAGTTCGCGAAGGCGAGAATGCAGAAATGCACCTCGCAGGGAACTGCTGAACTGTTATCAAAGTTCAGGGCACAATTCGGGTACCTCCTTGAGGTTTACACAGAGTCCGTTTGTCAACGCGGACCTCAGCCAATGCAGCAGTCGAGTGGCCCTCAAAAAAGTGCCGTTTATTGCAGAAAATTTCAAGGGGACAACAACAACAGCACACGTCACGATGAAGACGTCGAAGTGTATCCATTCAGGGTTACCGAACGCGTGCGAAAGCAGTGCTACAGAGCCCTGGGCTACGTCATGTCCGGCGTGCTGTAGAGCGCTGCGCAGGGCTGCCGCAGGAAACCCGCCCGCTTTCGGCACCTCGTAGAAGTCGTACCCCGTCGACCAGCGCACAATCGCATCGCATGAGACGGCCACAACTTGTACAGAGTCGGTGATGTCCGTGGTGACCACCGACCTCACGACAGCGGACGCCGCCAGAGACGCCACGGGACGTTCCCACGGCCACCTCTTCAGCTGGGCCAAGATGTTGAGTTGCTCCGAGAACATTGCTGTACTGGAAATGGATATGCAGTGGAATGAGAAGCTGGGAAGGTCGCGATTGTATAATACAAGGACCCGGCTGTCTAGCTGGGTCTATCCAATGAACTTTTGTCTTTAGCTACCTTCTCTCTCTCTCTCTCTCTCTTTTGACTGGAGCATTGTTTCCCGCTTTGAAAAAAACTGGAAAAGAGCTTAAGACTGCGCCGCCCGCCTTACTTTTCCTTCTATGGGGACCTCCTCTCTCATTTGACTGCAGGAGATTCTGGCCATGCCCCATTACTTTCTGGCCTGTGTGCTTTTGAAAGGAAGAAGGCTATTTTTCTTTGTGTGCCTTTGGATATGGGACAAAGTGTGTTGGAAAGGGAAAGGAGGGGCAAATGCGCCAGTATTTCCTGTCTACTTGGGTTCTGTATTGTTCCTTTCACGGAATTGACGATCCTCCTCTCCCACCCACAACCTGCTTTGTGGTCACACTGTCACAAAATAGTGCCCGTTTCGAAATAAAAACCCGGCGTCCAAAGGCCGAAACTATCAACAAGAAAAACGGCGCGCGGAAGAGGCACCGAAGACACGCCGCGCCTACAAAAAGCCAGAATGTTGTAGAGCTTTCTCATCGCGGCGAGCGCGCGCGCGGGGCAGACGTAAGGAGAGAGAGAAGGCGGAGAGTACACACCGACGCTCCCCGCGCAGTGAGAGAGAGATAGAGGCGCCGCCCCAACGGGGAAGGTTCGAGAGTGGGCGAGAAGGTTCCCAATTGTATGTGTGCTCTGGGTCACGTGGCCCTACGGAACCTTCTAGTACCCTTTCCCAGGACTATATAAGCGGTCGGACACGGGCCGCGCAAGGAGGGGCGAAGAAGAGACGAAGAGAGAGTTGAAGAAAAAAGAAGAAGCAAGAAGTCGTGCGTGACTCAGACGCCGAGCCAGCTGACAGGCCACCTGCAAGAAGACGCCGAGTGTCTTGGTGAATAGGACTCTGTGTTTTGTTCATTGTTGCAGTGCATGAACTTGTTCGTGTTGGTTGGCCTTTTATAACTTTGCGACCCATCTGTGTTTTGAGTTGTGAAAGCCGTATTGTGTACGTTTGTGTGCCTGCCTATTTGATGAAAATATATTTGTTTTGTTTGAACACCCTTGGCTCTGACTCGGTCTCTGAACCACTGCTGGCGTTTTGCTAGTGTGCTAAAGGGGACCAAAAATCTTACTGTCCAAGCTTTCGTGGGATCTTTTTCGGGGAATCAAGACGTTGGTTCTTCGAATTATTTCCGGCGATCGCGCCCCGTACATCATAGCACGGGTTACGTGACACACACCTGTTGTCGACGCCTGACCAGGACATTGCCAAGAAATGTGTTCGAGTAGGTTGTATTAGATAAAAATGCTCTTTCCTTGATTCTTTACCTATCTAGATAGAATAACCGAGGAAAGCAGTCGCTTCTCGTTTTGATTTTTCACCATATCTGGAATTATCCATGCGAATACTCCTTGTTCCTTTTTTTTCTCCTTTTGAAGACGAAGTGACCGGCTTCGTTGTAACTATGTTGCTTGAATGACTAAAAGAAGTCTATCGATATCATAGGTGATATTGCTTTATTTTCCTTACCTTTCTAGTTTTGACGATAGAGGAAAGTATATTTGTCGCGCATTTCGTCTTTCCATATTTTGCCCCTGCAAACGTGTTTCCTTTATTTATTTTTTTTCCTTTCAAGTCCACGTTGTGGCTTTTTGGAAGGCCTATCGCTTGAATCTGTTGGAGAAGGTTGTACTGGATGACAGGTGCTGTAGCTTGACTTTTCCCCTCGTTCTTTGGGCTCGACGATAGAGAAAAGTATTTTTTTTCTGGAGAGGTAGAAAGCAAAACGAGAAAACAATACTTTCCTCGTTGATTATATAAAAAAACCTAGGGAAATAAAGCAAGGATACTTATGATGCAGTAAGACCATCTCTAACATATTCAAAAGATGACTAAAAAAACCGATTCAGTAGTCTTAAAAATCAAAAAGAAAAAACAAAAGGCGCGTTCGCGTGCAAATTTCTGGAAACAGGAAATGCACATGAAAACATACCTTCTTCTGTTATAGAATCTAGAAACGAAACTAAAATAACCCTGGAATACTTTTTATCTAATACAACCTTTTCTTACTCATTCCTACGATAACACTACAAAAAAAAAACAAATATACAATAATCGACCCAATGTTCTCGAGAGGGGAAAAAGAAAGCCCGTTCGCATGCAAAATTCTGCGAAACAGACAATGCACAAACAAGACCACTTGTGTCTATCGTTCAATCTAAAAGGTGAAATGAAGGGAAATGGTGAAATGAAGGGTGAAAAGGGAAATGAAGCAAAAACGCTTTTTCTCCAGTAGAACATGTTATAGTTCATTTAAAGGATATTACTGTAACTAACCGACCACATGGTCTTGAAAAAAAAAGAAAGCTTGTTCGTATAGTTGTCGTTTTGTGGTGTTTAACGTCCCAAAACCAGTTCTGATTATGAGAGACGCCGTAGTGAGGTCTCCGGAATATATATATATATATAGATTATATATAGATATATAGATAGATATATATATAGATATATAGATAGATAGATAGATAGATATATATATATATATAGATTATATATAGATATATAGATAGATTATATATAGATATATAGATAGATATATATATATATATATATATTATATATATATATAGATAGATAGATAGATATATATATATATAGATAGATAGATAGATAGATAGATAGATAGATAGATAGATAGATAGATAGATAGATAGATAGATAGATAGATAGATATGGGTTTTGCTGGCGAACGCTTCTCCAACGCGAGCAGTCGGTATTTCGCAATCAAGAAACTCGCTAGGAGACGCTGCCTGCGCCAACGTTGTCTCTCGCGTTTGCCGGGGCAGTGTCGAGTTTGCCGGGGAGCACGTGGCTCCCAGCGCTCGCGGCGAGGGCGAGCGCCGGGAGCCACGCGCCGGTGGCTACCTACTACGACGACTACTACTACTACATGGCTTATAGAAAATACGGTAACTACACAGTTCACAACAACACTGAAAAAAAAAGGCACTTTCCTGTGTTTAAATCTCATAGTTAAGGAAATTAAAGCAAAAGCAGTTAACATTGAATAGATCCTTGCATGTTTCTTTTTCACATTCTAGCACCACAAATACCAACACGTCCTGCTGAAAAAGACAAAAGAACACGCGTTAATATAGCAAATTTTGGTAAACAGAGAATGCAGTAAAGAAAGAGCAATTTCCTTTTTCATTCAACCTAAAAATAAAAGAAATTGAAGAGAAAAAAAAACACTTACCAACCAAGAGAAACCTTTTATAGTTCATTCAAAGAATATCAGCATAAAAATCACCACGTGTTCTTGGAAAGGAAAACAACAAAGGGCGTTCGCATGGAAAATTCTGGACGGAGACAATGCGTAAAATAAAAAGAATTGCCAGATCCCACGTGCAGTGGGAATCAAGGAAATGCGAAGCACGCATAAGGAACGTAAAATGGATTTGCGCTGTTGTCTCGCTATACCGAGTTTGGTACATATGAAGTTAACGAAACGGCCGCAAGAGCACCAAGACTGTGGCATGTACCATGCCGCTCATGACACGCATGTCATGATTCTAATGTTATGACCTGTCATTTATGTCCGTCATGAAGTCGTGTTTTGGCATACCAATTTTCGTATACATCCCATTGACGAAACGGCCAGGACAGCACAAACACCATTGCATGTAAATCATGTCGCTCATGACACGCATGTCACGATTTTCGTGTTATGACCTGTCATTTCTGTTTGCCATGCAGTCATATTGTGGCATACCAATTTTCGTATACATCCTATTAACGAAATGGCCAGGAGAGCATCAAGACCGTCGCATGTAAATCATGCCGCTCATGACATGCATGTCATGCTTTTCATGTTATGCTCTGTCACTTATGTTCGTCATCCAGTCATGTTATAGCATGCCAATTTTCGTACACATCTCATTGACGAAACGCGCGGCATGTAAATGATGTCGCTCATGACATGTATGTTATGATTTTCATGTTATGACCTGTCATTTATGTTCGTCATCCAGTCATGTTATGACCTGTCATTTATGTTCGTCATCCAGTCATGTTATGACCTGTCATTTATGTTCGTCATCCAGTCATGTTGTGACATTCCAATTTTCGTATACATCCCGTTAACGAGGCGACTAGGAGAGCACCAAGACCGTGACATGTAAATCATGCCGCTCATGACATACATATCATGATTTTCATCTTATTACCTGCCATTTATGTTCGTCAGGCGATCATGTTGTGCCATCCCAATTTTCGCATACATCCCATTAGCGAAACGGCCAGGAGAGCACAAATCGTAGGCGGATAGATAGATAGATATATAGATAGATAGATAGATAGATAGATAGATAGATAGATAATAGATAGATAGATAGATACTGTTCAATATAAGAAGGTAATGAAATCAATGCAACAACACTTATTATAGTGACAAGTGCGGTTGTTTTCGTTTGTTTAAAGAGAACGCCGCTATCACGTTCCTGTGAATCGCGCGCTTGCTTTGATTGTTTGCGGCGAGCACAGTTATCACTTTCTGTCACGCGCAACGCAGGCCGCGTTTATCTTGGATGTCACTTCGGGAACCGTGTCGACCATTCTTGAAACTTTGCATGCCTGACACGCGCATTTGCGCGGACTTGTGGAATTTCCGATATAATGCGAGAAACCGTTATGACGTGTGTATAAGAGCCGACGCACTGCGCCGCTAGTCAGTCTTTCCTTCGACCGACGACTGTTCACGCGTTGTCATTGGCTTTGTTTTCCTGGGCACAAGTTCGCTCAATAAAGAGTTCGCCTGACATCGTTTGAGTTCTACGTGCGTCACGACCACGTGACAATGATAATAGTACATTTGATAATTCATTCAAAAGGGAGCACCACAAGATTCCCAGCACGTGGTCTAGAAAAGGAAGAAATAACGCGTTCGCGAGTAAAATTCTTGAAACAATAGGTGAAACAGACAAAACACTAATTTTATTCAATAAATGAACCTGTCAATCAATCAATCATTCATTTTCCACCTCAGGAAGTAGAGGCAATGGGAAGAAAAAGCTCTTGCGAGGTTGACAAGGCTTTGCAGCCGATTACTGTTCAGCATGCAGTGGCGGTATACAAAAACATGGGGACATAAGTGTGAGCAAAAAGATAGCATGCATTATTCTTGCACATAGTCATCAGAAAGAACGGAACAGGTACACGCAATTCAGCGAAAAAAAAAAACACATCAAAGATAAGTTCAAAGCTGGCATTTTAGATATCAGCCCACGAAAAAAGGATGAAGCCCAGACATACAGCAAGAAATATCAAAATCATTTTGCAATAAGCGGTTTAACAAAGAGGCCAAAGTTATTCTTAGCATCTGGGCCCCGTTATTTGCGCCGTGGTCTTCTTGTTTCGTACTTTCTCAAGAGCCGTAAGGGATACGAAGAAGAGTAGTCGGCTAACTCTGCCAAATATGCAACGATTGGAATATTGTTCTTTATTTCATATTTAATTCTAAGAACAAGGCGTAAGTTATAAGTATTAAAAACCGTTGGGATATCGCCAGCTTGGAAGAGCTGTAGAAGAAAGATGATCTCTGGCTAAGTTATAAATGATGCGTAAAGCTTTTTTTAGGAGGACTTGGGACAAACTTGAGATATTTACTTCAGACTTAAACAAAGACTTGAAAAGCAACAATTTGATATTAGTTGGAAGAACACAGTTCTTGCGGTATAAGAGACCAACAAAACGAGAGACAGCTAAACACACGTGGTTCACATGCACATCCCACAGCAACTTTTCCGTAAACCAAGCACCAAGTGTTTTAAATGCTGATACAATTTCTACGTTTTTGGAGCTACAAGTCTGAGATTCACAAAATGCTACAGTTTTATTCTTAGGGCGGAAAATTATCGTTATCGTTTTAGCTGCATTAATATCTAGTGCATTTAGTTTCGGCGAGCCTTCTAGGAGAGCAAGCATTTCGTTAGCTTTTCGTTATCAATTCGTCAGGATTTTTACCGCTGAAAAATACACTGGTGTCATCCGTATACAAAATAAAAAGAGTTATGAATATTGACGATGTCGTTAATATATAAATTAAACAAGAAAGCCCCAGTATTCTTCCCTGCGGCACGCCTGATGTAAGGCCTAGTGTTTCTGATGAGTGCCAATTTACATTAAAGTATTAACGTCGATGCGACAATAAGAGTTTACGAGTTCAGCGGCACGTCCTCGAATCCCATAGCTTTCAAGTTTGGCAAGAACTATTTGGTGATTTAAACTGTCGAAGGCTTTCTTAAAGTCAAGAAAGAGGTATCAATAATAGGCGTATTTTTTCAATGTTTGGAAGGTTGAATTCTTTCTCCGCCAGCAATAAGGCCTATAGTTAGCAACGTTATTCTTATCACATTTTTTTGAAGATGGGAAGACCGTAAACACAGAGTGTCCTACTAAAATACTAGAGCGAAAACTGGCGCTGCGATCGCGAAGATGCCATGGGAATGATGGATATGACATGGATTTGTCTAGTCTGCGTGCCCGCGGCTTCAAACGTTCTCGTGGATTTGTTTATTCCTGTTTCTTTAGCGTCAATGACGCGAGGTCACATTACTACACTTTTTCATTACGCGATTAAGGCAGCGGCTGCTGTAGTGTACGCTTTACCGCTAGAGATAATCAGACTGTCGCATTACTAAACTCGTTTGCAATGATGACGTGCCGTACAGTCTGTTTCGTTGTGTTTGTTGATGGAAGACTACACATAGTATTTGGAGTGGTATTTCACTCAACTTTAGGAATATTTGCGCTGCGCCTCGGGAATCCTATCGATGCGACTTTGCTGTTTTTTTTTTCTTTTGATCGGGTGCAACAGAATCCACAAGCGTAGGGTCGATATCACGGCTGACATGGCTGTCATGGATGACATGGCTGGTTTTGACAAGGCTGTCCGTATATCTTGTACTACAGCATTCGAATTCCGCTGTCTGATTAATTCAACGCTGACAGAATGCGCCAAGCAGGCGCACAGTCATCGTGCGTTTTAGACGCCGAGTTGGCGATAGGCAGACGCGCCTGCAGACGACGCTCAAAACGTCGGCTGAAATCAAAGCTCAGGCGCAGTTTCCGAAGCAGTTTAAAGGCACGGCTATTTGTTTAACATCACGTTTTTGCACAAAACTAACCGCCATACGATCGGCGATACTACGCTTCTGCTACGGCCTTGAGCAGCGGCTTGACCCACATAGTTTGTAATAAGGCAGTGGAGCACTCGCGCTGCGCTTAAAGAAGGGAGCGAAAGCACGTTTGTTAGATTTAGAAGACTCATCTACCTTTTAGATACTTGAAAACGTTATCACGTCGCTTACAAGAGCAAAAATCTTTAAGTTCGAACACAACTATATCTGGAACTTGAACATTAATGGTCACTGCTAAATCTTGGCACAAGTAGAGAACGCAACGTTTCCACATCGCACATTATTGCTATATTTCTGAGCGTTCAGTATTTTCCTAACCACGAAAAAGCAACGCGTACCTGCGCACACTTTAGTGGACTATTTTGTCGTAAACGACTTATTTTTTTGAAGTGGCAAAGGCATATGAAGCCAGAAGAACGAAGACTAGGGAAATCCATGTCATGCCTATCATTACAATGCTGGCTCAACCGTCTTGTTTGAAACTCACACAGACACTGGCGCCACATTTCCCTCTAGTATCTTAGTAGGAAACTATGACATTAGCGACTTGCATTTGCAGAGGGAAAGTAGACGTCGTAAGGCAAAGGTTAAAGATGTGAGTCAGTGGGGCTGCAATGAGGTCAGTAACATGTTGAACAGGCAATATCTCTAACTCTTCATCCAAAGTGCAGTTTTAAATGCGAAGCATTTCTTAGCGAACTTCGGCGACTTTGAGCATATCTATCTATCTATCTATCTATCTATCTATCTATCTATCTATCTATCTATCTATCTATCTATCTATCTATCTATCTATCTATCTAGCCGCCTACGATTTTGTGCTCCCCTGGCCGTTTCGCTAATGGGATGTGTGCGAAAATTGGTATGGCACAACATGACTGCCTGACGAACACAAGTGACAGGTCATAACATGAAAATCATGACATGCATGTCATGAGCGGCATGATTTACATGCCACGCGTTTCGTTAACTGGATGTATACGATAATTGGCATGCCACAACATGACTGCATCACGAACGTAAATGACAGGTCATAACATGAAAATCATGACATGCATGTCATGAGCGACATGATTTACATGCCACGGTCTTGGCGCTCTCTTGGTCGTTTCGTTAGTGGGATGTATAGGAAAATTGGTATGCAACAACATGACTGCATTACGAACATAAATGACAAGTCATAACATGAGAATCGTGACATGCATGTCATGAGCGGCATGATCTACATGCCACTCGTTTCGTTAATGGGATGCGTACCGAAATTGCTATGGCACGACATGACTGCATGACGAACGTAAATGACAGGTCATTACGTTAGAATCATGACATGAGTGTATGAGCGGCATGGTTTACATGCCACAGTCATGGTGCTCTTGGGGCCGTTTCGTTCACTTCATATGTACCAAACTCGGTATAGCGAGACAACAATGCAAATCCATTTTACGTTCCTGATGCGTGCTTCGCATTTCCTTGATTCCCACTGCACGTGGGATCTGCCAATTTTTTTAAGGCTACGAAATATGGTGGCAAGTTCTTGGCTATGAACAGGAGAAAGAAAAACGCTGTCATGGCCACTCGGTGAAATAAACTGCAATGCGTCTATACTACCACTGGACTGGGAACGCGCAAGGACAGAGTTATTGACGGCCACTGCTGCGCTTAAAAATGTCCGCACAATACTGAGTCGTAGCAGCTCTGATATCCTTCTTCAATTTATTTATATACGCCTTGTATTCCGATAAGGTTGAAAGGTCTAGTTTTGATAAATGTTTCGTAAAGCTGGTCTTGAACACTGATGCGATGAAGCAAAGAATGGCTAATCCAGGGCTTCCGCATTTTCCTTCTTCGCGATTCCTTTTTCATAAGGAAATGCTCAGAGTTTAATGCTATAAAATTATTAATAAATGTATCATATGCAGTATCTGCTTCTACTGCACAGTATACGTCCTCGCATAGCGTATTCCGTATAGCAAGAGGAAATGACTCAACGTATTTATCAGTTATGGACTGATAGTATCGAGCACACTGTAATGGACGCTTACTCGTTTGCCTCAGCGCACAAAAATATTCCCATATGATCGCAGAGGTCACAGCAATGAACAGCAAATTTTGTAATTGATAATTCGACGTTCGTTATAAGTGTATCAATAAGTGTCGCCGACTACTGTGTAAAGCGAGTTGGCAAAGTAACAACATGTGCACATTCATTAGAAGACACAGTGACATCTAAGTCAAATCGCAGTGCACTATGACCCAACACATCAACGTTGAAATCTCCGCCACCGAAGACAGTTTAATTATTTTCATTGACGCACTGAAGAAGACCATCTAAGCAATTTATAAAGTCTGATGCAACACTATTTGGAGGGCGATAGACAAGAAAAAATATGGTTCGGTTGCAATGAAGAGAGAGCACTTCGCAATTATGAGATATAAAAGAAACCTGAGGAATCAAGTAGCATTCGATATCCCAACGAACAAGCACCGAGGTACCACCGCCTCTGCGTCCGCTTCGACGGTAAACAAAATATCTCCGGCACATTGGTAATCTGAACACATTGTCGTCTGCATACCATGTCTAAGATATCATTATCACATCAAAGCAAAAGCCGAAGTGATTGACCAGCACAGTACACTCATACTGGTTTTACATTGAACGAGAATTGATATGAAAACACTTAACAGGACCGCAACATAGGAACTGAGAACCGATGTAACCTTTTATCTGCTCAGGATTCATGTAGTCTACGGACCCCAGTGTAGGCATTACAGAGCGAAAATCCGCAAAATTTGGCCCCAAGCAGCCGCTCATGCGTACAACTGCTCAGTCTCAGGCCCTCCAATCGAACTTGAGGCAATCGTGCGATCTGCATCTGCCAGCGAAACGATGTGCCGAACAGGTGTCGAATCCCCTCGACGAGCAAGCACTCTGACATTGCTGCTTCAGACATGCTTCCAGGCGACAATTTTTTTAGGAGAAACAGCAGCGCCAAGCAGCTGCTCGTTTTTGCGGCGCATAAAGCGAACAAAGATTCTTTGCTCGACCCTTCGATGTTTAGACCATGTGACAAACATCAACTTCCAAGCCCTCAGTGGTTTCGCCCGATTTCATGCCAATAGCCTTAATAGCTGCCGTTTTATTACAACCGTCAGGCACGCCCTTGACCTCAATGTTGTTCAACCTCTGGTACTGCTCAAGTTCGTCAATCCTACCCGGCAGTCTCTGGTGATTGTGTTCATGCTCTACGTTTTTTTCCACGAGCTTCTTCATGCCTAGCTTGAGCTCCTTAATATCCCTCTGAAATTCAGAAGCGCTGCCACTTGTGTCCGAACAATGCTTTACGCTGTCCTTAAGAGAACGAATTTCAAGGCGAAGTTCCCTGCGGGATTCCTCGAACTGTTTCGCAATTTCTTTGCTTTCTTTAGACATGATTCACAATGTACATCTCACAGGTACCAGAAACAAGAAACACAGAGGCTGTGTCCGCCAGCGGTGTTTTAGAAGCAGGCAATACAAAAAGAGCGGTACTCTCACCTGGAAATATGCAAGAGACGGGTTTAGCTGCGTCCAACGAACAGACCGCTGCCGAACTGAGCTCGGTAAAGGCACGATGAGTCCTTTTTATCGACAGGCAACGGCACGCGCAGGCGCAGTGGTGCAAACGATGCCTGTGGTTTCCTCCCCCTTGGCCGGTGACCACGAGTTATCGTCGTAGGTGAGCGTGCTTCGTATTAGTAGCACGCCACTCGAGCGGTCCACTGCAAACATGCAGGAGACGGGTTTTAGCTGCGTCCATGGGCCACACCGCTGCCGAACTGAGCTCTAGAAAAGTAAAGAAGATAAAGGAGGAGCACTTATCATCCAATGCAGCCTTCTCTAAATCACTTAAACGATAGCATCAGAAACAACGGTCCGGGTGCTCCTGAAAAGAAAAAAGAAACAACCCACCCGCTCGGGGGGGGGGGGGGGTGCGAATTCTGGAAGCATGTTGTTTTGTGGGGTTGAACGTCCCCGCACCAGCTCTGAATATGAGAGACGCGGTAATGGAGGTCTCCGGAAATTTCGACAACCTGGAATTCTTTAACGTGCAACAGCTGACATCGCACAGAACACGGGCCTCAACATTTCGCCTCCATCGAAATACATCCGCCTCGGCCGGGATCCGATCCCGCGACCTTCGGATCTGCAGCTGAGTGCCATAACCACTAGACCACCGTGGCGGGGCGAATTCTTGAAGCGGTAAATTCACACAAAAAACACTGTTTTCCTCTCTTGTTCAAGCTAAGAAGGTAAGGTAAAGAAAACGAGGCACAAGCATCTATCATCTGTAATAACCTCCCTAACTCATTCAATTGATAGCACTAGAAGAAACCGAACTAGTGGCCTTGAAGAGAAAGAAAAAATAAAACACGTTGGCGCATACAGGAAGTTCCGGACGCAGGCGGGGAACAACAACAAAAAAAAGATCACTTTTCTCTATCGTTCAATCTAAATGGGATGGAAATTAAAGTTTGGCACTTGTAGTCGAACAAAACTTTTTATACTTCATTCAAAGGATAGCACCACACAAAATCGAGCACGCGTACTTACTTGGCACAGAAAAGGGACATCAAGAAAAGACTCTTGTTCTCTTGTCTTCTCTTGTTTGAAGACAAGAATAGACTAGTTGTCTTCTCTTGTTCAACCTAAAAAGTTGACGAGAATGAAATAGAAACATTGTCATCCAATAAAAACATCCCTAACGCACTCTAAGCATAACACTCTCGCAGACAAGCTTTTGTGTTCATGCGCCCTCTTTCACCGAGTCAATAGATGAGCAAATTGAATGCATTTGTCCTTTCGCGGCTGGTCATCTGCCAATGGCTGGCGCCGCAGTGGCAGCTGCAGCCCTGGAAGGAGGAACATGTAGAGGGATGGGCTTGTCTCAACAATGACATTTCGTTTCGCATTTTACGAAGAATTATGCGCTCGATGGCGTCATAACCTTGGCTCTGTTGCACGGAACTAGTGAAACAGACTGTATACTGGCTATAGCACTCGGCTGCATTTCGAAGGAGGCATAACATTGAGGACCCATGTACTGTGCGATTTCGGTGCCCGTTAGATCCCCCAGGTGGTCGAGATTTCCGGACCCATCCACTACAGCGTGTCGCATAATCATATAACAATCAATATGAAATCACTTCCACGCAGATGCAGTGCACCACTGCAGACATGCATCCTTGAAGGTGTTTATGGAAAACGTCGTCGACTGGACTTTCCCACCATTCATTTGAGGTATAAATAAAGAATTTTTCCATGTTGGTCCGCTTTCGGTCAACTGCAGGCAGAGTTCTTATTTTGTTTTTGTTCTGTAAGAATGCGCAAAGATTGAAGGAATCTGGCCACTTTCTTTTCGTTTGAGCGTATGAGCGTTCCATTATAATTTTGGAGTGCGAAGAATAAGCTTCGGACCGATGCTGTCCTCTCCGGGGCGATCGCAATAGCCCCCACCCTTTCCTAGATGAAAATAAGAAACGTAATAGTCCTTTAATAACTGTGGAGAAAATCTAGGCATCCAATAACATCTCTGGCTGTCCTGTAAGAACCCCTTTAAAATAAAAAAATGGGGGACCCTTAAGCTTAGCCTTTAAGAGTGTAACGCGATAGCGAAATCCGGCCCCTAGTGTGCACTTCAACCACTCAATGCGTACACACACACACACAGAGAGAGAGAGAGAGAGACACACACACGCGCCCGCGCGCTACGTACCTATAGTAATGGTAGAGGTTTTCGATCTATTTAACAGCACTTTTATATCAACTTCATGAAAATTTCGTGCTGTGATGTAGTCACATGGTCCTGTATTATGAACTGCGCGTAGGCGTGACACTTTTATCCGTAAATCGTCACATTCTGTCGTCCTTCTTGCGTTAACTATCTGGCAGCTGTTCGATCTGTTCTGGAGACCTCTTCCGGCCAACCGCAACAAGCATCGCCCTATGGTCGCTGAAATGGCAACTGCAGTACTTCACTTCTTTAATGGTGTCGTGAGAATTAAATGCTAAAAAAGTGGATGCAGAGCATCCGACGAGACGCATATAGGTTCTGCTGTAGTCGCATGGCCTCCGAGACGGCGGGCGCGCCCGCCATCCCGGAGGTCATAGTAGTTGAGACATTGCTTGATGTGTTTTCCGCTAGATGGACGTAGTTGTCCATTTTCGGAGCTGTTATTATTCGCTCACGGAGACGCCGTCACCGACGGCGGTATTTCTGCGGAAGGAGCTCTCTAACGCTATCGCGTTAATATATGCATAAGGTGTAGTTGTAACAGTCGACACCATTATAGTGAGGCATACACTATGTTTGTCTTCAATGCCGATCATTTTGCTCGCTCTAGCAGCCAGATATTTCCTCTTCACAGCGCTGAAGTCCCGTAGAAGGAGGAGAATCTTTCATTAAGAGGACATTGCAGTCTACGGGAGAAAACTGCGCTCTGGCAGGCATCTGCCCACCCTTATGAAAATGAATATTGAGAGTCTAATGTATACCTAATGAACTCTTAATGTGACATTAGACAGTCATTAGACTTGCAATGGCTAATGTCATCTGGCATTACGTTCACATCAAAAACCCTAATGTCAATGCACATGGGGGTTTCTGGTGCCAGAAGTACTCAGACACCCTAATGTCAGTGCACATGAGAATTTCTGGTGCCAGCAGTACTCAGACACTCTAGCGTCAATGCACATGAGGATGTCTGGTGTCAGTAGCAATAAGGGAGCGTAATGTCAAAGCACATGAGGTTTTCTGGGCGAGTACTGTTTCATTGCAGTACCTAATGTCAAAACACGTCATCACAAATGCAACGACCTAAGGGTCCAAACCCTGGGTCCCGGGTTCTGAAACCGGAGCCCATTCCATGGGATGGGTCCGAACTAATTGCATCAATTCTTTTAGTTTGCATGCCTTTTGCTGAGTCACTGTCTTTTTTGCTGAGCCATGCTCATCATGACCTACTTCTACGATCATCCTTTAGCGCTTCCTTCACTTCCGATCCCATTCCACCAGCTTGTGAGTTTTAACTTTTTTTGCCGAGTCACTGTCATTTCTGCTGAATTATGGTGATTATTGAGCATACTATGTTTTGTCACCATTATTATTACCATTATAACCTTTCTTGTGTCAATTACGATCACAAATTCTTCATTCTTGAACACTTGGGGTTATTTTGGCCTATTTCTAAGCTTTACCACGCTTGTTATCAGAAATAATTTTATAATTATCATGATCATGTGTTTTTATTTATAGTCATTGCTTATTATTTATATATGATAATGCGACGTTTGTAATGGCCTTATGAAGTTAACGATTTTTGCACGTATCTTTTGCCGATTTATTAGTGCCTTCTTGATGAACAAGTGTGCCCCCTTTCCTTCCCACCTTTTTTTATGATGGTTCTACTTTCTCCTTCAATGTTCCCTACTAAATGTTCTGTTTCCGTTAAACAACTATAAGTATTCAAAAGCCCCCCCAATACGGCGATCTTCCCCTTTCCACTCTTTCATTTCCTTTCCCCCAGCACGAATGACGCTCAGCCGTTCTTGCCGTGGTCATATGCGTCTCTCTTTGTTTCTATTCACGAATCTCAGCTCTCCCTACTCCGTAGTCCTTTCCTGAACGAAATCACAATTATTTTGCCCGTGCTTCCTATCCTAATTTTATAAAAGGGCGGAGGAGTGCGTGCATCTGTCACAAATGAAAGTCTGTTTCCCGCATCATGGCAGTAATAGAGTTACTGTACGTGCTCCCTACGGGAGCAGAGTTGCGCATAGGTCTGCCATCTTGCACATATTCATTCGCGTTAAGAAAGAAAGCCGTTCCTCTCGAATGTAGGAGACGGCACGGCTCTGCGGCGACGTGCGCTTTCTCGCTCGCTTATTCCATGTCGCTGCAGGAAAGATTTCCGATTCCAAAAAAGAAACAGAAAGGGGACTCGAACAAACAATCAACTTATACGCAAGTGGTGTTATAAACAGTTCGATGGCCCCTACTATCGGTATAAGCATTTTCTTAATATCAAATGATAATACCATTCAGGACAAAATAAAATAAACAAAACGCTCGTTTCAGATCGTTATTGACGCAGCTGTATGAATGGTAAAATAGGCACTTTGAAAAACGACGAGCGCAGATAAAACAATGCAAAAAAATTATCTGCCGAGAGAATTTTACGCATCTAGTATACCTGGCGTAGTATAGAAACAGGATGCAGCTTCAAAATTTTATGCTGCGTGGCGCTCTGCGCGTATTCACACGTGCACATTTTTTTTTCCCTTCCGGTCTAATTTTGGTCACCGGCTTGCCAGCTGTTACTAAGGGGGCGTGAGCCCTGCATATCATGAACGTTTATGCCTACTATATCGCAAAAATGTTGTTAATGAGAGTTACAATTAACCCATGTAATCAGATTTTGTGTGTGGCGTGTGTAGGGGCGTGTATTCTAAAACGCACTGTTAAGCTGAAAGAAATAATTCGTCGCACAGAGCTACCGACATAACCTGTAGTGCTGGTTTCGACGGCTGACTACGGCTGAACATTTTGCTTCAAGTGTCACTTCCTCTTTTATTTATATTTGTGGCGTGTGTGTGTGAAAGAGCAGGTGAAAGAGCTGGCGATTGCCAACACCGATATCCAGTTCAGCGAATCGCAGATTTGGCACTGCCTTGTTCTTCTCTCACTATGAAACAGGCCGCGTATTAAAACGAAGTGCCCAATCACGAAAATTTTCTGCTTTTGAGCCAGCCTAGCTCTACCTGAACGTCGGACTCGGCTGAGGCAGTAGTGGCGCGGTGGTAATTAGCAGCCGTGGTGACGCGGCGAGCGTCAGCGCAAGCGCAACCGTGAAGTTGGCTTTCCCCAAAAGAATGCATTTTGAGCGCGTGAGCGCTGTTGGCGAATGGGAGCGCGAACGGCGCTTTCTGTCTAAAGCCCCTCTACACGACCGCAACTCCATCGCAACTCCCTTGAACAGACACTCCATTAGGGAGTTGAATGTCCAACGGAGTTCCGCGGTGCCCGTGTGACAGGGGCATTAGCTCTGTCAGAGACGCAACGCCGTTCCCCGAGGGGAACATATACAGTAACTCTAGGCAGTAATACCAGAGAACACCTATATACCCGTTTTAGAGAACGGAAACTGTACCTTCCACTGTAGAACACAAATAAGAGTAGCGGCGGCGTAGTGAAGTGCATTAGGGCGAACGGAGATGGCGCTGCAAGTACTATCATCATCATCGGGGAAAGCCGCGTTTTTGCTGGTTCGCGCCCTGCTGCACCCCCCCCCCCCCTCCCATATTTAGCCCCGCTGTTGTATTTTGCTTGTTCCTCTCGCTAAACCGCAGCTCGCGTGTGTACTTTTCGTACACAGGTACTGTAGTTTATCGCCAGGTGACCATACAGGCCTCGACTGGCAAAAACAACGCCAATCAAGTAAGGTTTGCATCGTTTATTGCGGCACCACAGCTGGTAAAAACAACGTGCAGTACAGTGCACACATGGGCCAACACTTTGCAGTCGCGTCCAAACAAAACACATTCACACTGAGTGCGCTCCAACTTGTGCATAACCACGCTAAACGCTGACAAAATATGCATGGATAAACGGGATACCAGAGTAGTCGAACGAATGTTGCTCTCTCATTGCGTTGCGCCGTCCCATTCTGTTAGCGTTGATTTTCAGACAGCGAGCGCGGGTAAATCCACGATGCAGAATCAGACACGTGCGCAACGTTGGCAGATGTCACAGTAACACCGATTTAGCTTCGCTTAGTTAACGTTACCTGAACGATCGCGGATGCACCGTCTCTGTGTAAAGATAAATGAATGAGTTACAAACAAGAAGCGTCGCGCTGTGCCCAATAGGATAGGCACGAATTTCAACTATCAGCTGTGAACCCATACCGTAGGTGTGTAGGTAATGAGCGAAAAAAACATTCACTTTTCTTTCAAGCGCTAACTGCGATAAAGCCCGTCTATGAATGCACCAAATCTTCACACACAATTTTCGCAGCACTGCACATTCAATAGCAAGAAAGAAAACTCGGTTGTGTGTTGTTTGTGACCCAGTAAATAAATGTAATTAGAGCATAATTCAATGTAAGTTTCTTCTAAGGCCAGTCAGCTTTTATCTTTGTCATAAAATTAATCAGAAGCAGACTTGAAACGCGAGTGCAGTTTGTTATTGGCTAGTTCATTATGAGCCAACGAAAATCATACTTTTGATGTTGCTCCCTGAACATCCCACGTCAAACCCCTCTTAAAATATCGTAATACCTTCACAAAACTGTCTGCAGGAATACACAGCACACTGTAGCAAACTGATGACACACTGAATGCATCAATTCATCCAAAGCTGTCTTTCTTGTACTTTCTTAGCCGCTTGTCCACTGAACTGCCAAAGAACAAGTTGCCGAAAACAAGTGCACAATTGTGTACGCTGTCGTTAAATGGGTTATTATGGTTCAGTTATTCAGTTCGTGTAGAGCAAGAATGCTATGGCACCAATAACTGCACCAATAAGCCGAAGTGTGCTGTGAAGGCGGTATAATTGACAGCAGATGCATGGACAAAATATGAATACAATGCATGAACAAAATATGAATACTATAGAAAGACAGAGATGCTAGGATAATGCAGGCTGATTATAGAGGCACAATTATGGGCAGATTAGCTTTAGGAATACATTACACATCTAGGTTGGTGTACGTGGCAAAGAATCGCTCAGCCATGAGCATGTCGGCGTTGCATGGACATGCCAACAGAAATTATGCACTCTCGTACAAACACACACATGCACACAAATTGAACTGGAGGAACATTATGTGAATGGTGACAGTGCCGGAAGAAATAAAGGTCATGCTTATTGTACATGTGCTTGTTGTTGTTGGATTATTCACTTTTTAAACTTGTGCTTCGAAAATAAACCGTATTCTTGCTAATTGTAGGACCTCGACATCAAAGTATCGATAATGTTGCACTGTAGCTGTACATGTGTTGTACGTACACTCAACAGCAAAAGTTTGCGGGATGAAAAACTTCGTAAACGCCTATATTACCGCTTAGCCTCTGATCATAGCCTCGAATTAAATGTTTCAATGGGTAGAGGTTGTTGCGATGTACAGACAAACAAATTAGAGGCTATGTTATGAGGCTAAGCCATAATGTACATTTCTTGCGACTTTTGCATCCAGCAAAGTTTTGCTGTTGATTGTGCCCCTTTAATATCTCCGATTTCCTAGGCTTTGTTCGCGGCAACATTGCGAAGTCTTTTCATAGGCAGTGCAGTAGGACAGTGCAAAGCATACCAAAAAGAAAAAAAGAAAAGGGGTGGCGTGTTAATGGGCGTCACAGCCACCTGAAGTAGGCATGCTCAGCCACAAATTATGGATATTTCTGTGCTATATAAAAAGAAAATGAGCAAATCCCTTGAACACAATTTGGCCTATAACATAAATATCCTTTACACTCATATGCTGCAACTAGTGCTTGCAAAACTTAATATCTGTTGTTTTTTAGCTGTTTACAACTTAATAAAATGTGTTGTATATATATTCAACGGCTAATTGAACTGACTAGCTTGTTGAAGCTACAGCATTCTTTGTTTTTTGTAGACTGTTACAATTCAATGCATTAAGAAAAAAGAACGTTTCAGACAAACTTTGTAAACCATCTCATAAAGTATGACTAAATGCCAGAACAATGTCCGTTCACTGCCCTGATGTTTGTTTGGCTGTAATATGACTAATAATACCTGGAACTTTACGTGCCCAAACATTTTGGATTCATGTTGATGATGTGGGACACAACTAAGTAGCGTAGGAACCACTCATGCATTCCCTTGTGTTGTCTGTGGTTTCTTTGTGCTAATTAGTTGTGCCTCAAATTAATATGCATCTACTAGCCCAACTATCATCCTTAATGGTGCAATCTGGGGCCTCTTGAGACGTACGTAAACCTAAATACATGGGGTGATGTTGCATTTAGCCGCCATAGAAATGCGACCACCATGGCCTTGAATCAAATGCATATTGTCAGACTTAGAAGTCGGACGTGATGTAACTATTGTATAGAGCTTGTGTTAAATTTCATCATTATTGTACTGTAGATTATACAACACAATGGACACCTGACACCTATGGACAACAACTATCGGTAACATATTTCCATGGCATGCCTACCAAGTACAAATTACAGCATCACAAAGATGAAGTTTCAGGTGACCTGCTGTAGTAGATGTTCAGTTGTTCCACTGTGCTTGCAGGTTGCGTTTTCGAGGGCAGTTAACCTGACGTTGCATGGCAGCCCTGAAAAAAAAAAGAAAAAAAAGAGCAAGTTATGAAATCATCATGCATTCAGAAACATAATGTATGAAGACAAAATGTTGTAGCAGTATATAAAGTGAGCGAGTGAACTGCAGCATGTTATGCATGTATGAATATATACCTTGTAAGGCTTGTGCTCTAACGTAGCATGTGCCTTGCCCATGGTGTCGAGGTGCATCCACAATGAATGTTGACTGCAGGCGTCAGCCAGGAGGCTGTGACAGAAAAAGAATATATCCATGATTAAAATGCCGGTTTCTGTGTGACACTAAATGAAAGTAAGCCTATAAGTGAAACTGCTGTCACAAGATAAACAACAAGGCAACAAGGAGATCCCCAGCTTTGCTCTTTACTCAGATTTCACAACATGGAACTAGCTTTAGTTTTTTCTCTCTCTCTCTCTCAGGCACTTTTTTTTTAAATTTTTTATCGCGAATGTAGCAAACTTGATAACACACTTTGTACTAATACATGGTGAGTTACGGACGTGCGTGCGGGGGCGATAGAAGTGTATTCGAACACGTCCAGGCTGCATTATAAACTTCAGAAATGCATTTCTATTGACTCAGCAGCTCGCTCCTGCGTGAAGCCACGTCGCTCAAGAGAACGCGGATTCCGTCGGTGGAGGGATATGAGACGTTGAAAATTTTCGAGTTGCTGTGTGTCGCTTGACTGTCGCAAAAACAAAACCAACCGTAATAAACAAAAGCAATGGGTTTGTACTTACCGGTCCATGCACGCTGGGGCTTGAAACGAACTTCGTTGCTTTGAAGGACGAGGCGCAGGGGAAGGCGCTCTGTGGAAGCATTTCAACATGCTTTGAACGAACAAGAACAGCAAGCCGAGATCACCGACTACAAGAGCAATCCTTAGTTTCACGAAATATTTACAGCAAAACGAAACACCGCGAGCTTGTGTCGCTGCCCGAACGCGTTGCAAACGGTTAACGTGACTCCGGCCGCCGCGTAGTTTGAATTTTAAAAAAAACGAGCATGACTTAGTATCGATGTCGGTAGACTGCTGAATCAGCCGAAGCAAAAAATATTTAGTGAAATGAGGATGCCGTAGTATCTCAAAGGTACGCTCACTATAAGCAGCAGTTTGTTGTATGCAAGTGTAATATCAGGCAAAGAAAAAGTCTTCGCCTTGTTCAAAATATTCTGCATCGAAATTGGGCCCCGATGCGGGCGCCCCTACATAAAAGTGCAATAGGGCGAATGGCGGCCTCCATAGCGCGAGCTAAGAGAGGGGTCAGTAGATCCACTCCCCGCGGTTGAAGCTGGAACGCGCCGCGGTTGATTTTTTCGCCATCTATGGCGATTTCTGGCATATCGAGCTTTCACCCCCCTGGTAATACGCAAAAGCGCAGCCTTTGAGATCTCTGAGTCCTCAAAGGTCTCTTTGAGATCTTTGAAGACTCAGAGATCTGAAACGCATGCGGTGCAGTTTTGAAACGGCGTAGTTCAATAACTCGCTTGATTTGCCAAAAGAAGCAAAATTATCATTGAGAAACTAAAATAAGCAACGGCATTTGTGATAATAGTGGTTTCTGAAGCGATAAATATACCTTTATTTTTTAAAAATATATTTTGTATTATAACACGACAGTGCTGCCACCTATGCAGCTGTAGCAGTGGAATTTGCTGAACAGTCCTCTTTCTACCGGGGCCTGCGTCGCGTGCGGAGCACATGTTTTGCGCTCTCGTTTGCACTCTTTGTTTATCAATATTGTGCGCGCGAATTGTTTTCTTCTCATCATGGGCGGGCATCGAGCGGACAAACATCGCGTGTCGGAATGTTGAACAGCACCGAGTCGGCAGCGGACGAGCTTCGACGGACGTGCAGCTTTGTTCGCGCTCACAGCAGTGCCATGTGCCATGTTACCACGTTTTTTCCGATTATGAGCGCGCGTGATTCGACAGTGAGTAAAACTTCCTGAAAGAGTGAGCGAAAACCATCTGAAACAGTTCACGTCCCAGTGTTGTGACCAAATGTGACTGCGGCTTTAGAGGAGGACAAGCGAGCACCTTTTGACTGGACCGTCGCCGGGTGTGTACGTAGTCGACCGGAAAGCCGACGAGCGCACAGTGGACGCCAAACTCCGGTAAGCTTATACGAGTTGCGTAATTACGTTACTTGGTTACTTCACTGTGTGACTACTCTTTTATGCAGGGGCCGAGAAATATATCCTGGGCTGCGTTTTCACGCAGCACGAATGATGCACCATTTGTCGGGCTATCTGATAATGTTTTGTTCTAGGATCTGTGCTTTCCTTGGCATGCATACAGTTGCGCGAAGCGGCTACCGTGTGCGTTGATTAAAGCTAGAATAGGTCGATTAATGCGCGTTGCCTTACGCCATTCCGTGCTTCTGCCGTGCAATCCCATGTACTGCCTCTTACTGTCTGTAAGAGACGATCGCCTGAAACTACCCGTAACAATATCTCGTCGCTTGTCATGGTGATAATATAAAATGGAAGTTACCTTTCAAGAGGCTGGTAATAATGAACTGATGTGCAAAGCGTGCGCAGTGCAGGAGACAGGAGCGCAGATAGAAAAACACACGGTGCGTAACCGACTGCCTCCTTGCACTTGCTTTTTGGTCAGCAATTAATATACTTTCTCTATTGAGAGGATGTCTGCGCAACGTCGAGGCCTGTAGCACTTAAATTTGTTCGCGGAGCTCGCTGGAAGGTAATGTATTTGAGTTAATTGAATAGCTTTAAACCTACACCACAGCAGGTGCAAACAGGAGCATCGTAGGTGCTTATTTTGGTTAACATTGCTATAGACGTAGGTTAGTTTAAGTGAGTTTATCTAGCTAGCATATGCTGCTTTTTCATAAACTGGTATTTGGGGAAAAAAGTGCTTAAAATATTGAACTTGCCATTATATCTTTTCTGTGTCCTGAAGCACTTGGGTCCCTTGTAATACAGACTCTTTTAATGGTAAAGTGCCCATGATGGAAAAGCTTCTCATAGGATTGTGCACTACACTGCTGTAGCGAGAACACTGTTTGTTTTGTGCGCCACAGTTCTTTTTCTTTTGGGGGTGGGGGGGGGGGGGCATCTGCTTTCAACGAGCGTGAACTCAGCGGTGTGGTTTTATTTGCAGCATGCACCACAGTAATTGGTAATGAAAATAAAAAGTGCACTGTAGTTTTATACGGTCAATAATTTCGGGTAGGTCTTATTTTTGCATATGTGAACGTGTGTTGCAAGTTTGTGGAAAGCCATACAATCGGTTGGTGTCTTGTGCACAGCTCATAGTGATAAAGAATCAAGTGGATGCTTTAGGGTGTTGGATGAGCATGTGAATTGGCTTTAGCACAGTAAGCATTGTCATTTGCTATTGCAGTAGGAGTGATGATGTAGCATTTTCATATAAATGTCTGTCTGCACTTCTGTCAAGTGCTTACCAAGCATGTGATTGTGTGAAAGTTAGCACAAAATTGCTCTTAGTGCAACCCAAGCTGATCGTTCAAGGCCCATTGTAGCATGTCAGCATATACTTTCCCAAAACATCATTATTAGTTTCTATCATTTTTGCACCATAAGGCCTGCTTTGTTTGCACTTCGTTAATGTTTCGTGGCGTTTTTTGTGTACCCAGCGATCACGGCAGCTCATGGTGCTGAAGCAGAGGACAACTTGGAGTAGAAAATGGCAGCACTGTTCCTGGAAGCCTGGACATATCCAAACTAATTGGTATGCATTTGTTTCTGTGTCTACAGAGAGACAGTTTCAGCATGTTGCTATTATGGAGGCATGGCTGCTTCACTTATTTTTTGCTCCATTGCAAAGTGTGCTGTGGACAGTGAGCTCTCCAATGCCATACTAATGTCTTCATTTGTTTCAGTTGCTGTCTGTATTTTATTTAGTTTGGATAACCACCCTTTTTTGTATGCTGTGCCAGGTGTAGCCAAGGGGATGTATGCTTTAACCTTGGCACACGAATCAAGCTAATAACAGATCAAAAGCATTTATATTGCATTTTCCAGGGCAAACCGTCACAAAGACAAACAAGTGAGCATGCATAACGCACAACATGTCATTTTTGGTTATTCAGCAGTCTTACTTTTGCAAGAAGGTGTAGTGTTTCTGTACCAATGTGTACCTCCTGTTCCACCTTTGCATGCACGCTCCTTGCACTGTGCAATTAAAAAACTTCCATCTGCATTTCTGCATCTTTTTGTGTTGCATGTCTTAATCGTCAACAGTTTCCAGACTGCACCAAAGAGTATAAATATATTGTAATTTAGTTTTGTGTAGTGCGCCACTACCATTTCTTATTATTTTTCTTGCACGTAAGTTCTTTCTTTTTAGATTAGGAGACAGTGGAGGTGTGTGTACACTTATCTCCTCTTTTCATTGGCATCTCAAGTTTTGCTCATTACCTTAATTTGAAAAAAAAAACAGCTTCTATCCCAGCTTATTCTGAAAACATTTATTCATCAAAAATTCAAGGCATCTAGTAGTTTGGTGTGACCTACACAGTGGTGAATGTATCTCCTGCGTGTTAGTGCAATGCCCATAAATCCAGTTCATGTGTAGAATAAATGCAACCTATGATGATGCCATTTACTACAATAGAAAATTCAGATTAATTTCATCATGGAGTGAGCAGTACATACAGTCTGTTTGTGCAGAGAATTGCCAAGAACTGCTGTTGATATTCTGTTCTTTTTTTTTCATGCAGGGCGCACACGAAGCAATTTTTCTGACAAGCATCCTGCACGTCGCAAAGAGTGTATCATGTTTTTTAAGTTTGGAGAATAAGTAAAAAGAAAAGTAACTATGAAAGCTGTAACCATGCGAGTACCATGACTATTTTCTTTTCATTTAATGCCTTTGTGTGCTTCCTAATAAATAAAGCTTGTTTATATTTTCATTGGTTGAGGAATGTCTTTGCCCAGCACAAGTGCAGAAGGTGCATCATTTCACTTCTGTTTGATACTTGGCTGGAAATATATCATTCAGCAAATACAGTGCCATGCACAAGTAATATATGGTATAACTGGAGCACATCATGCGTGGTACCTGGTTTGTTGCAGTATATCATCATGTCATTGGCCACATCGCGTAAACTTGGCCGAGGATACTGCAATGAAGTTTTAAGTCATGCCGGCTAGAAAATAACTTCTTCAAAATGGTAGTGCACCACTCAGGCGCGGCTGAGTCATATGGTTTTGAAATACATTAGGAATGCATACTGTGTTTTAATGCATAATGTGTACACATTAGAAAGACAAATGACTGCAATGTCAACAGTCATTGCGTGCTTTATAGAAAATCAGGTGTCAAGACTCATCAGAAATACGGTGGCCAATATGGTTTTAAATGACACTAGGAATACATTAAAACGTTCCAAAGGAACACATGAGACACTCAATAGATTCTAATGTCAAGAGTGGTTTTGTGCTCTATAGAGAATCAAGTGTCAAGACTCATCAGAACGACGGTGGCCAATATGGTTTTGAATGACATGAGAAATACATTAAAGCATTCCAAAGGAACACATGAGAAACTCAATAGATTCTAATGTCAAGAGTGGTTTTGTGCTCTATAGAGAATCAAGTGTCAAGACTCATCAGAACGACGGTGGCCAATATGGTTTTGAATGACATTATAAATACATTAAGGCATTCCAAAGGAACACATGAGAAACTCAATAGATTCTAATGTCAAGAGTGGTTTTGTGCTCTATAGAAACTCAAGTGTCAAAACTCATCAGAACGACGGTGGCCAATATTGTTTTGAATGACATTAGAAATACATTAAAACATTCCAAAGGAACACATGAGACACTCAATAGATTCTAATGTCAAGAGTCATTACGTGCTCATTAGAAAGTCTGCTGTGGAGATGCATCAGAATAACGGTGGCCAATACGGTTTTGAAAGACATTACAAATACATTAAAAAATTCCAAAGGAACACATTAGACAGTCATATGACTGTAATGTCAAAACTCATTAGACTTTCATAAGAAACTCATTTCAAATTTTCATAAGGGCAATTCGATCGGAAAGAGAGTTTTTATAGCGGTTCCCCATCAATGTAGAATAAAACACACGCCAGACCTTTTAGGTGTAACATCTGAGAAAACAGACGAGGCGCAGGTTTTCATCACATTAATCCATTCAAAAAGTGGGAATAATAAATAGAGACACAAGTTTGCACCAAAGCCTTTTGGAAGGGCTCCGTGTCTGCTTGGAATAGGTAGCCTACATGTGCGCGACTCCGTGCCTCGAGGCGCGCACATTTAGGCTCCCTAGCTTGGAGATTATCTTCGGCATGTGTCTTCTCACCATCCTTGCTCAGCTTTGCCATCCCGTTGCCCTCACGCTATATGTAAAGGTCGCAGTGGCAGTAGCCAGCGCACCGCCGATACTATTGTTGCCAAACACCGGCCCGGAATGCTCCTCTCCCCTCCCGCTGGATTTCACGTGAATACCTGTGCACTGTGAGGTTCCTTTCCTAAGCATCTCTGCCCACTACAGCTTCCTGCACCCCCTTCTACTTTCATCTCTACTACCGGAGGTAAATGGTTAGGACTGTTGTAAACGAATACTAGCTCCCGAGAGTGGGTAATTATTCAGGGTCTCAGCAATCTGTTTGAAGGTGCTGCTGGTAGCGAAACACTATCGCGACGCCACACAGTTTTCTTTTTGGGCGGGACATTGGACGAAGGCATGAGAGCGCACAAAAAGGACCAAACTAATGCAGCCCACACGGAAGGAAACAAAGAGGAAATCAAAACTTCTGCGTGGGAAAGTTACACAACGTTTTTGGGGCCTCCAAAATGCAAACCATAACCTTAATAGCCATGAAAGTACGGCGTGATAATAATGAAAGATGATGGAAGGAATTCCTGTGTCGGCGACATTTAGATAGTTACTTTGTTTTCTTCAGGAGACGATGAGAAAGATCAGAGACGTCAAACAAATTATAGCGCATGTTGCGTCTGATTTGTGAAAAATATTAGGACCTGAGTACAAATCTATACGCCACATTTCCTCCATATACTACAAGAGAAAACTTTGCGTAATTCCGAACAAATTAGGCTACTCTAGAGCATTTGAAAGAGCGCATGTATTCTCTGTGGGCGCTCGCACTGGAGAACCCCCTTAACTGCGAGCGCCACTAGGCACGATTTTATCTCGACCATGGACACCTCCGAAGTTTAAATGTTCTTACCTCTCTAGCGGCTTCGTCACAAACGCCATGGTCCTGGGAAACCATAGGCAAGGCAAGGCGTCGAGCTGCGCGGTGTCTTAACTAGCTCCAGGAACCGACAAATAAATGTAAACGCGGTTGAGAAATCGCGCTTCGGAGAGGTGTCAAATATGCTGTCTCCTTCTTAAGTGACACGCTGCGGCCGACATCACATAAAGAAAAGTCACGTGACATATTTTACCCAAATCGCCCACCCAACGTCACGTGACATGGTAATGCCAAAATCACGTAAAGAAATGCCACGTGGCATATTCCCGCCAAAATCACGCAACGCAACGGTACCGTGACATGTTTCCGCCAAAATCACGTGACACACTGCTAAGCGGCATTTCACGGTAGCTGACAAGTTACGGTTAGGTTAAGCAGCCTCGCTGTTAAAACTGGCACGCTTGCAGGCAAGTTATGGTTACCTTATCCAACGTCTCTGCTAAAAACAGAGCATTGAACGTCGCGATGGAACAAATGCCAACTCTGAATGCCTCTCTGACAGCCCAAATTAAATCCACTTCTCATCAGCTTGACAATACCAGGCTCGTATCGCTTCGGACACAACCGAAATACGCTAGTTTGTATTACATATTTGTCGTTTCTTTTTCTTCACGCACTACTTGCGTAGCCTTCCCAGCGTTGCACTTGATGTATGAAGTAGAGCCTACACCTATCGATAAAAAGCTCCCTGGGTGCCGTCATAACCGCCGCTGGACTGCTAAATATGCGTGAACCCCAAAAATACACTGCAGTGTGTTTGTGTGCGGGCAAGTTTGGCGAGTTAGTAAGTCTACCTCATCGAACAGCCGCACACACGACAGGCGCCTTTTTACTGCCACGTCCGGCCTAATATGGCGCTGCTCCATGCCAGCTGTGAAAACGACTAGAGTAAGTGGACTAAGGTCATCCTAAGGCAAAAACATCTGCGGTCCCCCCATGGCAGCCTGTGGGAGGGCAAAAGCGACAATCGTCACTTCCCTGAAACCAGCCTCTTTCTCAACCCCTCCCCCCCATGCCCTCTCATACACACACAACAGAGAACCCAAGGAGACAGGGGTGTCCACAACACTTGCCCCTCCGAAGACACTGTATCCTCTTCTAGGGTACTAAAAGGAAAGAGAATTCTACCTTTCAAAAGAAAGACTTAAAAGGAATGCCAGAGAACCAGGTACAAGCTCACTTCCAAGGTGAAAAAATGCCTGCATTCAAGAGAGGGGGGTCCGACAGACCGGAAAGCAACGAGGGGGGCGCAGTCACAAGCTCTCTTCCAGCTTTTTCAAGTGGGAAAGAATTATGGGGCCAAGAAAAAGATAGAGAGGGTAGACGAAGTCAAACGTTCATTGGTTAGTGTCAGGGCGGACACTCCCGGCACTAGTATAAAAGTACCGCGACGTTCCCAGCTCCTCATTCGATTGCCTATCCATTTATGGTAAGCAATATCCTCGGAGGAACTCAATGGCATCTTGGCCCATCTCAAGAGGTGGCCCTGGCAACGTCCCGTGGCTCCTCTGACGGCGGCCGCTGTCATGAGGTCTGTGGTGAGGACGGGCATCACAGACTCCAGACAGGTTGTGGCGGTCTCCTGCCATGCGATCGTGCGGTGGTCGACGGTCTACGAGCTGTACGAGGTACCGAACGAGGCTGGGATTTCCGCAGCAGCCCTGCGTAGTGCTGTACAGCACGTCGGGCACGACGTTGCACAAGACGCCCTTGAATCGCTGTTGGATGCTTTGGGTAAACTTGAATGGATCGACTGCGACCTCTTCATCGCGGCATCTGCTTTTGCACAGTTACCACCTTGAAGTCTTCGACATTGAACGGCCCTTTTCAGGGCCACCCAACTGCTTGCTTTGGCTGGGTTCGGATTCACGAACTGGCTCCTTGTAACCCTCGAATAAGGGCCCTAAGTGTACGCTGAGCTTCTATGATATTAGTTCAGTGGTTCCGTCCGCGAAGCATTTCTGCTTTGTTGCCTTGACCAGGCAGTGGTTATGCAGACACGTTTCAATTTTACTCGAGTAATTCCGGCCACCAGCTACTCATGGTGTTCTCTTTAAGTCCACCAATAGAAGGGCTACTGCTTGGTAGGTAAATTGTTGTGTCCTAATCCAACAAAAGCGGCTTTGGGGTAAGTACTAATTTAAATACGAATACACATGAGAAAAGGCCGGAAGCTATAGAGAAAATTTTTATTTCTACAAAGACCTGCATATTATACCAATAAGAAAATTGAATCGCAATCAACTACCGAAGGAAGAGACGCGCCTGTGATATATGGATAACAACAACCCAGGTTGACACAATAATTCCTAAAGAGAAGGTCATGAATAGTTAGTACACAGGTGGCCGAGGTCTTGAATATTGAAATCCTCAACACGCCATGAGTTTTATAAACTCTCATCAGGCCAACGACCTTACATACGAGTATCTCACTTCAGATTACTTTACTACGTAAACACACGGCACTTTCCGCGGGACAGCGGCGGGACAGCAGGCCATATCTGCTCATTTCGTAAAAAATGGAAGATATTTCGTATTCAGGGAGCTTGTGACAGTGTACTCTCATGGCCTCAATACTTTACACTTAACAATATTTGAAACAGCCGGATATGTCGTACTATTGCTGAAGCAGATGTAAATAAAATACTTTCACTGCAGATCGATGAACAAACCGCAAAATACGATTTAGAACAGGGAATGTCACAGGAGCCAACGTTTCTACAAGGGGACTTGTCTTCGTCAGGGCGGCAACTGTTTCTTTTGTGTTTCTTTTTCAGTCTGTATTATATGAATACATTATGATTTGACAAGCTAGCCGCTATGTTCCTGATAGCCATATATGTTTGTGGTGATACATATTTATTAGTGTCTTTTTAAAGATAATTATGTGTTGTGTTAGCACTTAAAGTGCCTTTCTGTTTGACATTTGAAGCTGAATATTTGTTTTGTATTAAAGAAGTCCTGGAAACAGAAAAAAACAGACATTCTCTGGCAGCAGCCTTAACAGGGAGAGAGAGAGAAAACACTATTGACCGAGGGATTTGGTCGATAAAGCTTTCTCTCTCTTAGTGTCCTGCCATTTGCAGCCATTTGCTGTCTATGGCATATGTTACAGTGCTTTGACCATGTAGGACGACTGGTCATAATATTGAACTTATATTGCTTCACCTGCTTTACAGTCTGTATTACCTGCTTTACAGTGTGTATGTAACTGCAGATGTGTGAGTTGCTCTGTTTCTAGAATTTATTCCGCCAACGGGTTTGCTTTTAGTCCTTTTCAAGACCAGGCGCTCGGTTTTTCGTACTGCTGTCTTGTCAGTGCTAGGGAACGCTGTATGGATGATAAAGGTTACTGCTCTATTTTTTTTATCTTTTTAGGTACAGGGAGACAAGAAAATACTATTTTTTTATGGTGAAAATTCCGTTAGCAGAATTCTTCCCGCGAACGATTTTCTCTTCCTTGTCAAGAACACGTGGCCAGTTGTTTCTGGTGCTATTTTTTGAGTGTGTTGCGGAAAGGCTTTACCGGTTAAGTCTTTGTATCATATATTTCTTTATCTCATACTGAACAAGAGGAAAATATTCTTTTTTTCTCGTGCGTTCTCAGTTATAAGTATTTCATCCTCGAAAGTAAATGCTTTTATTTTATTTTTTTCATTTCGACGACCACGTGGTCGGTTGTTAGCAGCTCGTTCGCGAATGTGCAACTTCGAAATGGCCAGAACCCTCCATTACGGCGTTTCTTGATTATAAATCGATCAGTCTCGATTTTTCTTCCTGCCGATGCATTGCACCACAGTAGCCGTGCATCGTTGCATGCATTCATCGAAACTATCATGGAATAATCTTGCCCTCCCCTCATGTAACACTCCATTTTAGGTTTATAAATAAATTAGTAATTGTTCCCACGTTTGGCTGCTTTCGCTCAAATGCAGTTGGAGGTTATTTTTTTTTCTGTGATAATGGGCGGGGATCGAAGGAATCGGGCCAATTTATGTAAAACTGATGTTTAGGAGCGTTCCAGTATCTTTCTGGATTACCACGAAAATCCTGGGGACGGCGGCTGTCCTCATGAGGCACGATTAGTCAGCAATATCGCAGTACCGCCCCCCCCGCCCCCTCCTTTAAAAGGAAACGGAAGGAAAAGAAGCAGTTTCCACAACTATGGGGAGAACCTAGGCATCGAATAACATTTCTGGCAGTTTAGGTAAAGATCTTTTTAAAATATTAACTATATGCATAACGTATAGCTGGAAGAGTCGACGGTGGTCACGCATACACTAAACTTCTCTACAATGCCGATAATTTTTATCGATTTAGCAGCAGAATATTTGCTCTTCTTATATCTCAAATAACGTATAACAAGGAGGCAATCACGTTACGTCGACTTAAAGTATAAATGGCATGCCTATACTAATGACCGACTTATTCAAATATCTTCGTGTAGATATCTCGCGAGACTTTACATGGACCATGTATGTCAACAGTACAATAGGTTCTGCCGTTCGCCCTCTAGGGTACATCGGCCGTAAGCTCTTCCTCGCTCCACCTTCTGTTAAGCAGCTGGCCTACGAAACACTTGTAGGTCCGAAACTGGAGTACGCCAGCGCTATCTTTCACCCCCACCACAGCAACCTTTCTAAGGCTCTTGAGTTAGTCCAGAACCATGTCGACTCGATTTACCTTTTCTAATTATTCGTATAACTGAAGCGCCTCAGACTTAAATGTCCAAATTAAAGTAACAGTTCTTGCTTTACGTTGTAAAATTGCCCGCCTCAATCTTTTTCATAATTTTTTTCATTCTTTATCTTTCGCTAATCCATGCATAAGAGGAGCCCATCGTATCGCCCGCAACAGTCACCCTAACGCTGCTTATTCCCCTCAAGCCCATACTGTTAGCTTTCTGCAGTCTTTCTTTTTACGTAGAGCTCGAGACTGGAACGACCTGGCCACCGAAGTTGCCACTGTCATCAGTCCAACAGTATTCAAGTGGCTCATCGAATCCATCTCATAATAACTTCTTGTATGCCCTTTTAGTTACTTTATGTTTTGTTTTTATTTTTATTATTTTGTGCCACTCCCTCATGTAATACCTCAACTTGAGGCCATTGAGGAAATAAAATGAGTATGAGTATTTTTTAATGAGTATTTTTTAATGAGAACAGTGCAGTCTACGGGAGAGCACTGCACTCTAAGAGTAGGGATGTGAGCAGTTCGTTCGGAGTGTGAATTTGTTGCCTTTCCCCATTAATATACATTAAAACACAAGCCCCATTTTAGGCATTGTTTCCAGCTACAATGAAGCTTGGGCGAGTTGGTTCATGATCTAAGAATAACAAGCCCAGGTGAAAATTTCTAACTGGTATTGAAGTGGTTCCAGTTCAACTGGTTTAAGGAACACATTTCCTGTAGGCAACTGGTCCCAGTTGCACTTGCCTATTGGAAATCTGTTCCTTAAACCAGTTGAACTGGGACCAGTTGCCTACTGGAAATGTGTTCCTTAAACCAGTTGTACTGGAACCAGTTGCCTACTAGGACCAGTTGCTATCTGGTTCCAGTCGCCAAATTTGTCTCACTCAATGCCAAGATGTCCAAGTACTGCAGCAATCTCCAGTAAACCTGGTGTTGCAAGTGGCCATCTTAGCACTTGATAAAATTCAGGGGACACCACAATCCTGAAATGTGAAGGGAAAAAAGGTTTTATTACACGAAATGCCTTTATAGAACATTTCTACGCAAGGCTCTGAGAGGTGACCATTCATTAAAACATTTCCAGCTTGTGTTTTCGCTGCGAAAGAATCACGAGTGCTTTCTGGGATGCCCACAGACGCCTACATATTTCATAGCTCTTGTATGCACATCGCCATCTGAAAGCAGCGTAAAAGCACAGTTAGTGAAAAAGTAAACGCTATGTACTTTATACACGCAGTCGTGCCCAAACTAAGATTTACTTCCATGGCACAGGTATTGCCTGATGGTTATTTAAAAACAGTGCATGAGTTAAAATTATAATTGGACAAAAGAAATATATTGCACTTGAGCCTAATGTGTGGAACAAATAGAGTAAGACATGTACTCAGGATGTTAGTACGAATACATCACAAATCACTCAATACTCACAAGGTGCATTTTTTACCCAAGCATTCAGATGTGAAAACTTATCTCATGTGCCCTTAATTAATCTGATCGTAGCCTTGCACTAACCGGCCTACACAGTACACACTCCTTGAATGGGCATATCCTGCATATATACACAATTTTGTGGTCACGTGAATCATTCACGGCACGATTTGAATTTCAGATCCCATCTGATGGTCATATTTCCAATTCTGATAAAGTCCCTATAGCAAACACTATAAGCGGAGTTCATGCACTGACCTAATCTGATGAAGAAAGGAGGGAAAAAATGCAGCAGACTG
The DNA here is from genome assembly GCA_013339685.2 of Hyalomma asiaticum. NCBI lineage: Eukaryota > Metazoa > Arthropoda > Arachnida > Ixodida > Ixodidae > Hyalomma > Hyalomma asiaticum. Next base: position 77,846,038 of record CM023490.1, read on the forward strand.
TCCTGTTCAGTCAAGCCTTTTTCTCTTCTCAAAAACATCTATGCCTGCAAAAGTAACATATTTGAGAATACACACCTGGCCCCTGAACACAGACGTTTGTTTCTCTAACAGATAGGCGAATTTGCAGGTATAAGCATGAGTATATCCGCTTCATAAATATTTATGCTATTCTGCATATGTTTTTCAAAGCACTGCTACCGCGTGAGGTCCTGAAAATAAGCAGCACCGAGTAACACCCAAGTTGCTAACACCCTGTGGAAAGCTGCACTGCTTTTAACTCAACATTCCATCGTAGCAACTCGCCACCCATTGAAGCTAGGCTGCAGTGTTTCCACCTCCAGGTTCTCTAACTTGCAGAGAACAAATGAATTTATAACATAAGTGAATTACCTCCGAATGGCCGCATCAGCAACAACAACAAAACAACAACTCGCAACCCATTAAAGCTATAGGCTGAAGTGCTTCTACCTGGTTCTCTAACTTGCAGGGAACAACTGAATTTATAAAATGAGTGAATCACCTCCGAATGGCCGCATCATGGCCGTGGTCAGTGCCTCCTCTTCTACATATATCATGCCGAACACGATGGATACAAAAAGCTGCGTCATCATGGGCGAGAATGTCGCTGTTGCCGTGAAGTCGGAACGTCCTCCAGATATGGAACTCACGAACACGTACTAGGTCACTTATTATATATTGCGAAATCAGCGACGTTTCAATTTCCTCTTCAAAAGACATCATCACCAGCCGTGGAGGCCAGCAGCACAGCGCAGCCATGCCCTGCAGGGCCCGCTAGGCCTGGCCCTGGCGTCATCACGTGTGGTCTACGAAACTAGCGCGGGAATTCCCGACCTCTAGGAGCGTTGCTCTATAGGAAGCACAATAGGAAGCTTCTTGCGGCCGGTAAATATTGCGGCATTTGTTCAAAGTTCGATTTTAGTTCATTATGTATATGTATTTCGGTTTTAGTTCACTGTTTCAATATTATACGTATACGTGTTGGTGACGGTCAAACTTGTGTACGGCCGAATCCGCATAATCGCCAGTGCGGCGGTCCATTGACTACGCAGCTCTGTTAGAGTGTACTAGAATTAGCTCTGTGGCTGTTTCCTTCGATCATCTGTTTGTCGTACGGAATGCCGGGTTGGACAAGGGTGTCAGCGCAGTAAAATTGGTCTAACATTGCGCTAACACTCCGATGTCGGTCAAGCACGCTTTGCCAGCGACGTTTCTAGTCACTTCGTCGCGGAGATCCATGGATGTAAAAAGAGTGCTGCAAAAGTTAAGCATAGAGCGTGTGAAACACACACACACATACACACACAAGAGAAGAGGCGAGGCGGACAAGGATAGGCATTTTTCACAGTAAGCAGTTGCAGTAGCACTTTCGCCGTATAGATGAAGCATCCTTGTCCGCTTCGTCTCTGCATATGTGTGTTTCATTCGCGCAAGCTCAACTCTTCAAGATATGCAAGACGAATTTGCCAACAGTCTGTCAAATCTTTTAAAAAGCCAGCGCACGCACGTTTGCAACGTGTAGCGCATTTACGCCACGGAGTACTACACGTTCGGGTACGTGAAACGGTCGCTTACTGAGCGCGTACGCGAGATGTGGCCTCTTTGAACCGTGGCAATTACAATTAACGGACGTTCACATGCCGTGAACCCATGAGGAAGTGGTTCTTCTTCTTTTTTTTTTCTCGGGCAGCACTTACTAAGCCCGTTACAGTACTAATATATGTATGCACTTCTGATCGGAGGGGACAAAATTTTTCAACAACTCCTCCCCCTTTCTTTAACTTTTTTTTTCAAATGTGGCACTTGACTGCCGTGATTTATACACAAGTGACATAATAATGTTATGTTTTTCTTCAGGCTCAGTCGTGCGAGCAGGCAGTGAATCTGGTCAGATACTGCATCCCACACAATACCAGCTCCCACCCACGTCAAAGTTCCAGTTAGGCCCTTTACTGGGACCAGTTACTTCCAATAGAGCTGGTTCAGGCCACAGCTCGATCCCAGACGCGTCCAGTCGTTTCCAGTAGAAATGGTCTTGGTTCCAGTAGGTTCCCAGTTGGCCTCTAACTGGAACCAGTTGCTTCGATGACTGGGTCCAGTTGAAACCAGTTATATTCCCAGTTGCACATTTTCACTAGGGAGCGCGAGAAAAAACATCGAAAAGGTGTGCCTCTTTCCTTTTATGTTGTTTTTTTTGTCGCGCACTTTATTCTTGGACGTATTGTTTGTAACCGGACAGATGATGTCCAAACGTTAATCAATGTGGTCGCTTTAAAAACTTCGAAAATAAATAGATAGAAGTGTAGAATTATGGCCTCGTGGTAGGGCTCCGAAATCTGCTTCTAAATTATCTTCGGAACAGGTGTATCATCACGCGACCCAAAAAAGTTCCATTTTTGCTCAGCATTGCCAACCCCATGCTCTCAAGCAGAACTCATATGTGGACAGGTAGTCCTGGGAGCAGGCAGGGCACCATGGATATTATTGTTGCCAAACACCTCTACAAAATTCTTCATCCCCCCCCCTCCCCCCCGTGCCTTTCTTCCCTCTAGGGTACCAGAGATGAATTCCTAGGAGCACTGGAAAGGACTACTTATAGCTTCCAACAGATGGTAATTCTTTAGGAGCTACACAGCTTGTTTGGAGTGGCACCTGGTAGGGAAACACTCTCCCCACACCAGCCAGGCTCATTTGTTGTGCGACCCTGGACGGAGGCGTGAAAGCGCAAGAAGGGGAGCAGACAGATTAATACAGCCCAAAAAATGCAACGTACTCAAAACCCACGCTGCCAGAAACATAGTCACTGTCATAATATTTTTTTCAGTTGGGTACAAGAAACTGCGAAAGAATACACTCGCATGAGAAGTTGGTGGTAGTGTGTAAGACAACCGATTACTGTTACACGAGGTTACTATAATCACGTGTTTCAGGCGCAGCCCTCCTGTGCCACTAATATTTGTGCGAATTTTAATGACACCGTTGTTTCGGAGCCTGCAAAGTGCAAACCAGACACTTTATACCCATGAACTCTCGGGTGCCATATTAAGGAAGGATAAAGGGATGAATTCTTGTGGGTGACATTACGAAGTTAGCTTATCTATTTTCTTTAGCTCGGAAAATGCGATTTAGAACAGGGAATGTCGCAGGAGCCAGTGTTTCGAGAAGTGGACTTGTCTTCGTCAGGGCGGCGACTGCCTTCTCCAGCCTTCGTTTATGTACGCAATTGCACACTCCTCTACCTGTCTTCCCAAGACACTTAGCCCTATCTCCTAGGGTACACAAGGAAAAAGGTTATTCTTCCTTTCAAAACCACACAGGCCTGAAAAAGCACCAGGCAGAAACTCACTTCCAAGGAGAAAAAAAAAATTTCCTTCAGTCAAAAGAGAGTTGGAGGTCACTGGAGAAGGAAAAGGAAGGAGGTGCGCCCAGTCACAAGCTACATTCCAGTAAGTCAAACGCTCATTGCATAGTCCCAGATGGATACACCATGTACTTGTGTGAAAGAACCGCGACCTTCCTATAGCCTGTTTCAGGAGTTCCGTGCAGCAGAGCCAAGGCTACGGGGCCATCGAGCGCCGAATTCTTCCGAGGTGAGACGAAATATCATTGCTCGGACACGCACCTGCGAGTCACTCCTGCCAATAGGCGCCTCACTACGTCCTCCTCCTCCCCTTTCCAAGGCTTCTCCTACCACTGGCAGATGCCATCGTGCGGAGGGACACGTTTAACATGTGCTTGCCCTCCTGATTGGTAGAAGGTGCCTATAGCTTCCACAGTGCTGCACGGAACTCCTGAAACAGACTATAGGCTCTCATTCGATTGCCTACCATTTCTAGAGCAGCTATATCCTCCGATCAACTGAACGACATCTTGGCGCAGTTAAAGAAATGGCCCTGGCAAAGTCCTGTGGCTCCTCACCGCCTGCCGTTCTCATGAGGTCGGTATTGAGGACGGGCATCACCGACTCCGTCGAAGTTGTGGCCGTCTCCTGCGATGCGATTGTGCGCTGGTCGATAGTGTACGACCTGTACGAGGTGCCAAACGCGAGCGGGATTCCTACGGCCACCCTGTGCAGCACTCTACAGCACGCCGGACACGACGTAGCCCAGGACTCGCTTGCATCGCTGTTGCAAGCATTGGGTAACCGTGAATGGATTCACTTCGAAGCCTTCATCTTCGCGTGTGCTTTTGCACAGTTGCTCCCTTGAAATGTTCTGTATTAAACGGCCCGGGCCACCCAACTGCTGCTTTGGCTGAGGTCGGCGTTGACAAACGGACTCCGTGTAAACCTTAAGGAAGTACCCGAACTGTTCTCTGAACTTTGATAACAGCTGAGCAGTTCCCTGCAAGAGGCATTTCTGCTTTCCTGCCTTCGCGAATTGTTGTGACGCATACACAACTTCGCTTTTACTGCAGCAGTCGCAGGCACTAGCTACCCACATTGTTCTCCATATGTTTACCATGTCCTATATTGAACATTGGAGAAGTGCTACTATGTGGAAAATCAGTTCTTGTGCCCTAATAGAACAGCAGTTTGCAGGTGCCTATTGATGGATAAGCGAGTCCCGGTAGGAGGCAGCAGATCGAAAAGTCTGAGTGCTACAAGCAGCGATATACAACTCGTTCGGTGCATCCAAAGCAGGTCTACTGTATCAGGTGCCGTTTTCTTGCGGTGACATGTATATTGGCCAAACAGGCCGGTGTCTGTATATAAGATTGGCTGAGCACAAACGCTCTCTGAAAGGGAATGAGTACTCGCACATGGCTAGGCACTGTTCAAACCACGATAGCACTGACACAAAATGTCTGTTCAAACACAGGGATCATGCAACCAGAGAAACTGTCGAAGCTTTCCACATCAACAAAAACGGTTCCCGCTGCGTCAGCATGCCATCGATAGTCCTGCATGACAAGGAAATTTCATTTTTGAATCAGTTCATCACTTAGTTTATGTTGGCTTGATTCTAACGAGGTTTTTTATATTTTGCTGCACACTTTTCCTCTGCGTCATGGGATCACGTGGGTGTGGTCAGTGTTGTTATATATGCGTGTGTTCCCAAATAAAAGTTGTTAGACAGCGCTGTGGTTTGTGTCCCTTGTTTCTTCTTTTTGTCCTCGTGTTTCGCGCTGACCATCAATATGCCTAACCAGTTCCAACTCGCCTACATGACCATCCTTATACAACTACCAGTGTGTGAAATTCTCTAGATGCCACTAATTGCATAAATTACGGCAGACAATGTTCCAGCAACAGACCCATGTTAGCGATTTGAATAAGGACAAAGCAGGTTCATAGAATATTTGGAAAAGAGGTCAACAATAACTGAGTACCCAGTGGACTGCATGGTGGCCTTTGGAACTGATGCGACTAAGGTCTCCAAAGATATCGAGCACACGCATCTTTAACGCTACTGCAACCGCTTTCTGCACCACACTAGTCGATTTTCCTTAAGAGCGCACACAGGAATGACGAAGCACAAAGCGTAGCTTTCGCGGCTACCTACCTTAGTCAAGAGACGTCCTGATCCCACTTGGGGTCGCCCGACGGCGTTGAGGCGGTGTGTCGAGCGGCGCCGTTCGTCCGGTAGGTCGAGAAGCAATATGCCGACCCTCGATGTGTACGGACGAGAAGGCATTTCCTAGGAACACACATCACGGTGGGGAGAAAGCATACCGGCGCTGCCTCTCGCTGATGCCAGCACACATTTAAAGGTGTATGACGACTCACGTCCATCGGCGATTGGATGTCAAGAAAGGATTTCCGAGCTGTCGACGCTGCCGGCTGGTGCTTTCTCAGTTGGTCGCAAACGGCACCACACATTCTCTCAAGAAGGTCAACTAGACTTAATAAGCACAAAGTTAAACACACAACGAGATGCAGCGCAACCAGAAGTTGTGCGTGCGAAAACGAATTGCACCAACACGTTGAACACAACCTCAACGCGCCACCATGTTCCAAAAAAAGAAAGCACCACTCGCGCGACGATGGCGACAACACGGGTTGCAGTACGGGTTTCAAAATTTCACAGCTGTGACAATGCTTTCGGTGTGAGAAATTACAGAAAATAGTGCTCTAATGCCAAAAACTGCTGACATACCATTCTACAATTGGAATTCTGCAAATGGTTGTGCAGATGCCGCATGTTACTTGCATTTTACAGACGCTTTCCTCGTCCTCGTTCCAATGTGTTGCACATTACACGCGCCAAGGTGTTGCGCGTGTAACACCATATTGTACGCGCAGCTGTACACAGCTGTGATGTAGCGCACCTTCTACGTACATATCAGCTGTAAAACTCGTAGCAAGGACGTAATTTAGCCATCAAAACTGTTTAACTCTGCATGTAGTGGTCGTACAAATATATTGTTAGCCAAAAAGAACAGAAAAGGGAAGGAGAATGTAGCATTAGACGACAGCGCTAATAACACTGCCATTCAAAGCAGGCAAGTTTATTTCTTTCTTGTGAATTAATAAAGAAATGGCTCATCCCACGTGCAGCGGGAATCAAGGAAACGCGAAGCACGCATCAGGAACGTAAAATGGATCTGCATCGTTGTCTCGCTATACTGATTTCCGTATAAATGAAGTTAACGAAAAGCACCAAGACCGTGGAACGTAAATCATGCCGCTCATGACATGGACGCCATGATTTTCATGTTATAACCTACAATTTATGTTCGTCGTGTTGTGCCATATCAATTTTCGTTACATGAAATTAACGAAACGGCCAGGAGAGCACAAGGTCTTAAGCAGCTAGTTTGATAGATAGATAGATAGATAGATAGATAGATAGATAGATAGATAGATAGATAGATAGATAGCAGAGGTTGCGCTTGTCTGTGTGTCTCCTTCCTTCGTCCCCGTTTGTTTCGCGCAGTACCACAATGAAATCGTTCCAACTAGGCCGGCTAGCCGTTTTGCTTTAGATAGATTGATCAAAGTCGCCTAAGTTCGCTAAGAAATGCTTAGCAATTAAAAAAAGGAAAGGGTGCTAACAAGGAAATACAGTGTGATAAGCATATACGCAAATACGTAATTACGTTTCATGACCACTCGCTAGCCGCTGCCTTCCATGTGAAGCTTAATGCTTTTTTTTTTTGCAATCACTCTTCCACCAGCTCGGCTTGAATGAGAGACTTAGCACTTGTCCCGTGTGGTTCTTCGTCTTCGTCGAGCTACCACCAACACTGGAGTCTGTTAGTAGTCAGCTAGTTAAAAACACCAAGTAAACCTTCCCCGTTAGTAATGGCAGAAGTTACGAGCTTTGCTAACTGCTGGCTCCTAAACAGACTTCGCGAAGGTAGTAAAATACGCTACAAACTAGTAAATACAAGCATTTACTAACCATTTACTAACTTTCTATGCGTGTAAGCTACGGCGGCTCCTCGCGCACGGCATGTCTACGAAATAAAGATATGGCACATACCGTTGCGACCATGGTGCTTGCTTGCTTAACGTAAATAGCGCTAGTAACACGTGATAGGCGCTATCAGAGCAATACATATGTTTTGCTATCATTCTGTACGCTTTTGTGGAAGGTTGTTCAATCGCGTAGGAATATTTCAACGAAGCACGGTTATGACAGTACATCAACGCACTGCATAGCGCATTTTTCGTCGACAAAACGGAAGTCTGTGCTTTGGACTAACGTTACTTCGTACCATGAGCTACGATTCAGTCGCCAGTAGGCTCTTGTTCTCCCTGGCGAGTCCACGTTAAGTATTCTTATCCGTGGACACTCATGCGTGTCATGTGCGCGCGAAAGTGTGTGCCCTAGAGGAGCTGGTAAAGACGCCGACGATGACGACGACGAGGTTGGAGCACGCGCAAACGTGCGCGAGCACAAGAGCAGTGAGGAGACGAGAAGAGGAGCGAACAGGACAGACGGACTGCAGCGTTCAGCTGAGTCGGGTGCCCGGGCCCGAGTGCCGAGAATCTGTACCAGCGATCCACGAATTGGAGCTTCGGGCTTCACGTGGCCGCCTGCGTGTCCTCCCTGTCACCTCTCCTGCTCCAGGGCTGCAGTGGCTGCACCATTCCTCAAGCCATCGATCGTTCGCCTCGTCGGTCTCCTGAACCTCGGTCTCCTGCAGGCAGCGGTACTCCGGCTCCTGCCTGTCGCCCGTCCCGCAAGACAGTGAGCCTGTGTCGGCCGAGACTGTTGTACTGTTATTAGCGACCCTAAGTTTTGTTTTCTTTTCGGCCTTGTTTATCCGCTCTCCTGAATGTATGTGTGTGTGCGTGTAGCGCGCATCTTCTTCTCTGCCTATAAAGTGCCATTCGGAACTCACAAGCAGGCTCGCCACAAATACCTTGATCCTACCCGTAAAACATCTCTGAATGCCAAGCAAGTGGCCACAGCCAGCGTTCTCGCCGAGTGCCTCCCATGACACCGACGCCACAATACGAGTCGTCTCAAGGATTTAATTCCCATTTCTTGATACGAAAGGCACCGTTCTTACTTTTTTTTTTTCAGAGCTTATCTGCGTTCTTGTCCTTTCCGCCTTTCGGACTGTTAAAAAAAATGATGGCCCATCTCGGCCACTTTTGCACACTAATAAATGAAAGATACTATGCGCTTTGCTACTGTAGTTTATTTATTGCAACGATATGTACGGGCCATTTTCCCAATCCCTAGATGACAGCCCGCATATCAAGCACGTAATTCACACATTCAGTTGCGCTTTTTGTCTGTATTGTATCTTCGGCAACAGAATGGCCAAGGTCCGCTCGGATAACTTCCCACAACGCCTTGGAATATTTCCGGAGGAGGACACCTTGTAAAAGAACAATATACAGACGTTTATGTCGAAGTAACGCTCAAAGACAGCATTAGATATAATATGCAGAGATATATGCCCGTGATACGGGGTCATACGCAGGCGGTTCTGTATTAAATTAGGGTGCCCCTTATGCAGGGAAGAGGATCAGAACATGAACAATACAAGGAGCGTAATGGTGGCTCTATTATACAGCGCGACCGTTGCAGATTACCTTTCGCAGTTCTTAAGGGTCATAAGGATGGCAAAACGCGATGGCGCCTAGGACTAGCGACCGAGCTCACTGGCAATGCCGCGCCTCGACTAGACTTGCCTTGTGCGGTACTAAAACACATCGTCTCTCTGTGTCTGTCAAGCTGAGATTTTTTTTAAAAAGCTTCGATTGGTTAAATAGAAAGTTCCAAAGATTAACTGCAGAAATTCACAGCATATCCTCGGAGAGAATGATGATGAGTGGGCGAAGCTCGGAAGGTTCATCGTAGATCGTGCCGAGTTCCGGATTAATTTAGTTAACGCGCACGCTACGAATCCTTATGGTTAAACTACGCACAAGTGAAATCTCCCACCGGCACTTCATGGCAAGTCAAGATCCAATGCCTATATATATATATATATATATATATATATATATATATATATATATATATATATATATATATATATATGGGTGGCTGGTGAACGGTTCTCCAGCGCGAGCAGTCGGTATTTTTCAATCAAGAAATTCGCTAGAAGACGCTGCCTGCGCCCAGGTGCCTGCGCCAATCTATCGTCGCACTGCCGGGGATGTAACTGCAGGTGCATGTTGGACGAATGCGAGATTCTGTACAGGCACAAAAATGAAGAAACGCGTTTAATGGCCCTGGCCTGGCATACAGCGCGTGCGTGAGTCAGCCGTCGATTAGCTTAAACCAGCGCCTCCTCTGCTTAAACAGAAAAGAGACAGATTGTCTTAACAGTTGACTCTCGTGTATAGACCGGCACGTTTTAACCGTTTGACAGGTGGTGCTACCATTCCTGAGCATGCGTAGATAAGTTGTGTGTCTTCTTTCTTTCATCGCATCAATCACTTCTCTGAAGGTAACGCGCTACTAGGACCAACGGACGGACAGACCCACACCTTAAGGAGCTTCGCCCCTAAAAACGCAACACTTTCAGAGCACATATATCTTACGCCGAGGTTGAATGAATTCATGGTTGTCTTCCTTCCTTCCAAGAAGCATTACATGATAGAGCTCGCAATAATGTTGCGCCAACGCAAAGCGGCCTCACCGAAATCTCTTAAAAAGCAGATTGCACTCGCACGTGAATGCAAAGGGGACGAAGCCAGACATGATGATGATGATGATTTATGATGTTTAATGGCACAAAGGCTACTATGGCCATAGAGCGCCAGAGCGATGGTAAGTTGGTCAGCTGAGGTTAATGACAATGGGATGCATGTGTAATTCTGTGTGATTAAAAACCATGGTGTGAAAAGCGACTCCATAAATAAAATTGTCTTAAAAGAAAGGTCATTGCTGGAGATAAAATGCATATTTGAGTGTAAAATAGTTTGCACGGTAGAGGCGAAGGAGCACTCGCTAGCCCTTGGATGGGCAAGGACAGTGAGGTCCTTTCTCATCTCTAATATTTAATCAACACCAGTATCTGCCTCATCATGAATGACGCAGGACTGGGTTTTTAGTCAGATGCTGAGACTACCTTTAAAAATCCAACAGCCTTAAGAAAGTCGCAAACGTGTTTAAAAGGCACCGATGGTTCATGTGATAAAAACATGGATGGATGCAATGGTGTATGTGACTTGTAGAGAGAACTAAAGTGTTGAAGCCTTTCTTGTTACATCTTGCGGCATTCCATTAGCACATGAAGAACGGTAAGTGGGTGATCACACCTTGTGCAGACAGGCGGATCAGCAGCGAGGAGGAGATGCAAGTGCGTACCGAAAGTGTGGCCTATTCTCAAGCGGCAGAAAGTGACTTCCTCGTGTCTGTGGCGGAACTGTGTGTATGCAGAGCTAATTCGTGGTTGTATAGTGTGGAGCTTATTATTGACTTGGAGATTCCATTCCTCCTGCCAGTGCACATGGTAGTGCAAGTGGGTGGTTGTTATCGACTGAGCCAGCTAAGGCATCGGCTTCCTCATTCCCATCTATACCACGGTGTCCCGGGACCCAACAGATGGTTAGGTCAAATTTCCGCCTGTGAACTGCAGATATTTCGCTAACAAGGGAGCTAAGAATAGGATTTCGATGTCTTTTACATGTTCCTAGTGCTCGCACAACGCTAAGAGAGTCACTAAAAATCACTGATTTAGGTATGCGCTTCTGATGAATGTGTTTTACAGCCATGCTTATAGCATATGCCTCGGCTGTGAATATACTTGAGTGGGGATTTAGCCTCGGGGCATCAGAGAACTGTGGTCCCACTGCAGCAGCAAAGACACCATCTTTAGTTTTCGACCTATCCGTGTAGAATTCGGTAACGTTCTATTTGTGTTTTAGGGACAGTAAATGTTGTTTGATTGCTGCTGCTGGTGCACACCTAGTGTTTACTTGAGTAAAGGATGTGTCGCACTGGATAAGAGAAGTATTCCAAGGCAGTGCGATCCGCCTGACGTCCTCTGTGTAGGTTCCAGACAGAGGTATATGTCTGTCGGAGGCCAGCTTTGCCACTCTTAATGAGAAGGGGACTGGCAGTGATGGGCGCTTAGCGAACAGTGCAGTGGCAGACTGGTTTTCAAGGATAGTTTTGCAGGGGTGCTCAGAGGCTGATGAAACTTTTAATGCATACATCAGGCTGCAGTACTCTCTCTGATGCGTTAGAGACCACTGGTTACCTTGTACATACAGGCTTTCCACGGGGCTTGTACGGAATGCACCGGTGGCTAGCCTGAGACCCTGGTGAAGCACAGTATCTAGCTTTTTAAGGGCTGTGTTTGATGCGGACTGGTAGACTATGCAGCCATAGTCTATTCGACTTTGTATGAGACTATTATATAGAGCAAGGAGGCACTTTGTGTCTGCACCCCACGACTGGTGAGACAGGATTTTAAGAAGGTTCATTGCTTTAATACACTTGTTTTTGGTTGGCACGATGTGGGATATAAGCGAGAGCTTTTGGTCAAAGATGACACCAAGAAACCTGTGTTCTTTCGCGATATTCAATCTGTGCTCATTTATGTTAATAATGGGATCTATAAACATGCCTCTCAGTTTTGAGAACAGCACACATGTGGACTTTTCTACATTGAACTTGAAGCCATTTTCATCTGCCCATTTTGCCAATCGGTTCACCCCAAGCTGAATTTGGCGTTCACAAATCGCTAAGTTACATGATTTAAAACTGATTTGTAGGTCATCAACGTACATTGAATACGATAATGTTCGAGGCAGTACAGTTCGGAGAGAGTTCATTTTTATTATAAATTGTGTGCAGCTTAGTACTCCGCCTTGTGGGACACCGTTCTCCTGAACAAATATTCGCGATAGCACAGTGCCGACCCGTACGCGGAAGGTTCTGTCAGAGAGATAGCTTCTAAGGACATTGTACATATTCCCATAGATTCCCTAAGCAGAGAGATCTTGTAGGATACCAAACCGCCAGGTTGTATCGTACGCCTTCTCAAGGTCAAAGAATATGGACAAGCAATGTTGTTTATGTACGAATGCATCTCGGATGTACGATTCTAGAAGGACAAGGTTGTCTGTCGTTGACCTACCTGTGCGAAAACCAGATTGGTATCGATCAAGGATGCCATTTTGCTCGAGAAATGTCATGAGACAGCGGTTGATCATTTTTTCAATAAGTTTACATACGCAGCTTGTTAGTGCTATCGGTCTGTAATTTGTTTTGACTGATGGGTCTTTACCTTGCTTGAGTACTGGGATGACAATGGCTTCCTTCCAAGAAGAAGGAAGGAGTCCAGTTGAGAATATTTTGTTGAACAGGCACAGCACGCATTCAAGTGTTTCCTCCGACAGGTTCTTAATGATATCGTAGGTGATCTGGTCTGATCCTGGAGCTCAGTTTTTAAATGTATTTAGTGCAAATTTCAGTTCACACATTGTGAAAGGCTGATTGTAGCCCTCGGCTGATGACCTCAATGGGCGAGTTGGTTTTGACACGACTTTGCGTTTGTATTCAAGGAATGTTTTCGTGTAGTGTTGTGAGCTGGATACCCATTCAAAATGTGCACCAAGGGCGAAATCAAGAATTGGACGAAATCTCGTCTGGTCGGGATGTAATGGCATAGTAGAAACAAAAAGACAGGACGCCGACCAAGAAGGTGTCAAAAATAAAAGAATGACAAAATGACGTTTCGGCTTCCACACGGAAGCCTTGTTCACAAAGCTGGGAGGCCCGAAGCCTCCAGCTTAAATCCGCAAAAATAATCGCTTGAGGCATCTTGCATGCGTAAGCGGTAGATTGCCGTCGTTACGGTTACGCGCCTCCATTACGTCGTTACGTTACGCGCCTCCATTCCGTACGTTCCCGGCATCAGCGAGGCGTTGGCACGCGTCCTGCGTGGATATAATGTGCAAGTCGCCCATATTCCGAGCCACAAGCTACGTCACGAGCTTGTCAGCGTCAAGGACAAACTAAAAAAGGAAAAGTTCCCTGGCGTTGTGTATAAGATTCCTTGCGCTGATTGCAATTATGTCTACGTGGGTGAAAGCGGAAATTTCGAGCGACGTCTAAAGGAGCACATGAATGACGTAAAGAAGAAAAAAGTCGTTTCCAGTGCCCTCGCAGAGCACGCAGAAAAAACGCACCATGGCTTTGATTGGGACCAAGCTTCAGTTATCGCCCGGGAAAAGAACTGGATGAAACGGCAATATTTGGAATCTTTGACTATCCAAACGACAGGGAACACGCTTAACCGTAACGACGGCAATCTACCGCTTACGTATGCAAGATGCCTCAAGCGATTATTTTTGCGGATTTAAGCTGGAGGCTTCGGGCCTCCCAGCTTTGTGAACAAGGCTTCCGTGTGGAAGCCGAAACGTCATTTTGTCATTCTTTTATTTTTGACACCTTCTTGGTCGGCGTCCTGTCTTTTTGTTTCTACTATGTGCACCAAGGGCATCAGCCTGCTCTTGTATTGTACTGCCGGCGACATTTACAAGTGGTAGCGGGTTAGAGGCTTGCCCCTTTAACCTGCGTACCCTGTCGTAAACCCTCTTGGTGTCTGTGTATGAGTTTATGGATGAAATGTATTTTGACCAACTATTTCTTTTTGCTGTTCGACGGACACGTCTCCCATTCGCTTTGCATCGTTTAAAAGCGATTAGGTTTTCAAAAGTTGGGAACCTTGAGAGCAAACTCCATGCGTTGTTCTGCTCTTTTCTAGCCTATGTGCATTCGTCATTCCACCATGGCTTCGGGTTTATTCGAGTGCCCGAAGATTGAGGAATGCATTCGTACGCAGCATTAATTATATGATCTGTCAGGTATGCTGTCATTTCTTCTATTCCCAGATGCTTTACTGATTCAAGTGTAAGGGTGGAAAGCACTTTGAAGATCTCCCAGTTTGCACGGCGTAGACACCAACGCTTCGTACGTGCCTCAGAGATGATCTCTTCAGTTGTCTGAAGTAATACCGGGAAATGATCGCTTCCATATGGATTTTTAACGACTCTCCACTGCAGAAATGGGAGTAGATAGGCAGAACCTATGGCAAGGTCTATTGCAGAATAGGTGTTGTGGGTATGGCTATAAAAAGTTGGCTCCTTTGTATTGAATAGACATGCCCCGGAGGACAACAGAAGGTTCTCAATGAGTTTTCCTCTAGAATCGCTGGTCGACCCGCCCCATAACGGGTTGTGAGCATTTAAGTCACCGACAAGAATGTATGGGTAAGACAGCTGATTGAGCAGATGTTCGAGATCACAGGTTCCGAGGTGCTGGTCTGGTGGTACATATAAGGAACAGACTGTTATCATTTTGTGCAACAAAATCGCCCGAATGGCTACAGCTTCCAGTGGCGTATGCAGGTTTACAAGCGTACATGGAATGGACCTATCTAGGACAATTGCCACTCCACCTGAGGGATGGGCACAATTGACGCGATCTTTGCGAAAAATTGTATACTGATTTAAAAAATTGGTGTGTTTCGGAGTTAGGTGAGTTTCTTGAAGACAGAGTACCTTTGGCTTAAAATCTGATAAAATTTCTTGAATGTCGTCAATGTTTCGTAGGAGGCCTCTCACATTCCATTGCGCTATTTGCGTAGCCATAGCGGATTAAAATCTATAAGGATAAAACTAAAAGGCTAAAATAAGAAAATAAAAGTGCTTTGTGTGGTATTCTACTAAAGAATGGCCTTATCTGGGGCAGTTACTCGCTGCCTGTCTTTTTTTATACGCTCGGCAGCAACGTGCCGTTCCTTCGGCACTGAGGCCGACGGGCCAGCCGCTACCTCCATAGGCTCTTGCAAAGAGCTGGAGGGGACGGCGGGCTCTTTTGAAGGGACTAGATCGTTGCCAACCAGTTTGGTGGTTTGGCTGGCAGAACCCGGCCTCGTCTTTGTACGAGAGGCCTGGGGAGTGAGTGGGGATTGCTCCCTGGAGTCAAGTGAGCCCATCTCCATAAGGTCAGATGCAATACTGGGGGAGATGGAGGCCGGAGGACATGGTGGTTGATACTTCCGGCGCATCTGCAGGAGCTTTGTTTGGGGCCTCTCGTCAGCGGCACATTTGTTCAGAGCAGCTGGTGGCTGCTCACGGGGGGCGGGGGACAGGGTTAGATCAGCAAGGCTGTACTGAGATCCTGTCGAAACTAGATGCCGCCCCGCCCCCCGGCGATCTGCATCGGCATAGTTTGTTCCTGAGAACTGGGCGTGTCTTCTACGCGCTTCAGGGAAAGATATATTTTCGCGGACTTTCAGCTGGATGATGTCCTTTTCCTTTTTGAAGATCCAACAAGATCGAGAGTATGCAGCGTGCGGACCGCTGCAGTCAGGACATCTTATGAAATTGTTTGCACAGTTATCGGAATTGTGATCATGTTCACTGCACTTCGCACACGTGACTTTCCCGCGGCAGGACTGTGACCCATGGCCGTATCGTTGACATTTGAAGCATCTCTTTGGGTTTGGTATGTAGGCTCTGACTGGACAACTGAGAAAGGCAACAGTGACTTTCTCATGTAGGCATGTTCTGTTAAAAGTGAGGACTAGGTGCTGTGTGTTTATTTCTTTGCTTGCCTTTCTCATTGTGATCCGCCGGACAGCACTGACCCCCTATTCGCGTAGGGAGTCTAGGATGTCTGTGTCTTTCTCGTTTATCAAATCTCTCTCTGAGATGACACCTTGGACGCTATTTAGGCTGCGGTGTGGTGTCACTGTCTGGTCATCGATATTATTCAGTTTCTGGAGATTTTCGCATTGTTTCTTTGTGTTTATTTCAATGAGAATGTCACGTGATGTAAGTTTCCTGGCGTTGTAGTCAGAACCGACAGCGCTTTGAATAGCTCTTGCTATGGCAAAGACAGATTTGGTTGCGATTGGCACTAGATCATTTGTTGAGTGGATTACAAAAAATTTCGGGAAGTATTCTTGGCTCTTTTCTTTGCGAAATTCTTCGGTGCGACCCCTCTTCAGGGGCCGATCATGTTTTTTGGGTTTAGATAAGTGATCCATATATTTGGTTCGAGTCGGAGGGTTCCATAAAATAGTCGGCTGAGGTTCACCCTCATACACTCAGCAAGGTCCCGGAGCTCTCTGCCTGACAGGCAGGCAGGGAGCCCGTCGGCCGAGGCTTGACCAAGACCCCGACTGCCACCGTTTGCGGTTTCTGTCCCTTCACCTTCCGACCTATAGCCACGGTACGGATTACGGCTTTGGTGTGCAAGCTCGGGTCTGTGGTGACGCTACTCACCAATACCTTGAATGCTCAAGCTACCCCTTCGGGTAGCTCGGGTTCGTGGTGTCGCTACACACCAAACGCCCGCCGAAGCAGACGCCCCTGCGGGGCGAAGCCAGACAGCCTCTGCGAAAAGTTGCCGCATAACAAAGGGAAATAGGGCGCATCGTTAGTGGTAAAAGAAACAGGCTGAGTAGACAAAATTTAATTGACGCGCGAGGAGTACCATTGCCTAAAACCGTTTACTCTTATTGGCTATCAGATAAATTATCGTAGCCAAGATTTAATAACTACACAAAATCCTGTAGACGTTGCAGACGCACCACATCAGTGGCCGTCACTCTGGACAGAATATGTAAGCCGAATCGCTTGCTCTGAATATCGCCTAATGTAAAAGTCTATAACAAAAATCAGTGAACCTTGGCAATGATACGTGAAAGTCTAGTACCACCGCGATGAAAAGGTGTAGATAGACTTACTGGGGCCCTTCCCGACGTCGACATGCGGCAAGAAATTGATAGTCGTAGCAACAGACTAACTCACCCACTTCGCCAGCAAAAGGGGTCCTTCCCAAAGGCGGTCCCACTGAGGTCGCCAAGTTTTTCATTGAGAGCATCAACATCCGTCATGGCGCTCCAGACGTCCTCATCACCGACATAGAATTGCCTTTGTGGCTGACCTAACTAAGGCGATATTGAGGTACAGCCAGGCAAGCCACCGCCGAACCACCGCCTACCACCCGCAGACGAATGGCCTCAGCGAGCGTCTCAATAAGACCATCGCCGACAAGCTGGCCATGTACAGGCGCGAGCAAAAGTATACGGACCACGCGAGCGCGTGCCAAACTGGCTTTCCTCTCCACCTAGCGGAACGCCGCCTAATGGCCACCGGAGAGCTCCGGCGGAAATTTGTCTACTCGTTTGCATGTAAATCTTCTAATGCCGTGAACCGCATTGTTAGTTTGCTGATCCATGCACAGCGCTCGTCGGCGGTCAGAACGCCACATATCTGCCTTGATAGCGGTATCACAGTCATCACGGCCTGCATCGACCGGTGTGCCGATGAAGAGATATCAGTTTCGCGAAGCGCTATCGTTATATAAACCCGTGCATTCGGATACCGAAGAGCGCTTAGGGTTAAAAAGAGAAAGGTGAAAAATACTTGTTCACAGTTGGAAAAACAGACAGGCTCTAGGTTTAAGGAGGGATGATTCTTGCACGTAGCGGTGCTGTCGATCGCAGCTGACGTGACGGAAATGTTGAGAAGAGCCTGTGAGCCACACGATGCCGTGGTCCGTATACTTTTGCTCGCAGCTGTACGTCGACGTGAAGCAGAAAATGAGGGATGCCATGCTTCCACATGTGACGTTCGCGTGCAACACGGACGTGCAAGAAACGACGAACGTGGCCTATTCGGACTTTTTTTTACGGACGGAGTCCAGCAAAGGCGCTTGACGCCACGCTACCGGCCGTCACCGACGAAGAAGACCTCGACGTTGCCAAATAATTGCAGCGCCGCAGAAGATCGACAGCTCGCGCGCCTGCACACCAAGGATCAGCAGAGGGTCGACAACCGCTACTACAATCTTCGACGACGCCACTAAAAACATAAACCCGAAGACCATGTCTGGGTTTGGGCCCCGATACAATGACGCGGACTGCGTGAGAAGCTCTTGCGGCGCTATCTTTGACCCTACAGGGTACTCCTCCGACCTTGTGGTGCACTGGACTGTGAGGTCGTGCCCTATGGCTTCAGGTCAGCGGCGCCGCCCACGAACCGAAGTTGTACACGGGGTGCGACTTAAACCTTATTACACGCGCTGATTAACTGTGGTGTACTCTTAATTTATTGCATGTACTCTCTTTCCTGTGACAGCCGCTTGTATAGATTGTGTGCGGGGAGTGCCGTTATCACTTTCTGTTACGCGCAGCGCAGGCCGCGTTCATCTTGCATGTCGCTTCGGGAAACGTGTTGACCGTTCTTGAAACTTTGCCTGCCTGATGCGTACATTTGAACGCCTTCTAGAATCTGAGAGATAAAGCCAGAACGCGTTAACACTTGCGTATAAAACCCGACGCATTTCGCCCCTTGTCCTTTTTTCCGTCTACCGACTACTGCTCACGCTGCTATTGATTGCAGTGTGAGTGGCTTTGTTTTACTGAGCACAGGTTCACCCAATGAATAGTTGGAGCGACGTCGTATTCAGCTCTGCTGCTTCGAAATTATCGTGTTCGCGCGACAGTATGGCGCTACCTTTATTTATTTCTTTCTGGGGTTTTACGTCCCAAAACCAGCTGTGATTATGAGAGATGCCGTAGTGGAGGGATCCGGAAATTTCGACCACCTGGGGTTCTTTAACATGCACTGACATCGCACAGTACACGGGCCTCAACATTTCGCCTCCATCGTAATGCAGCCGCCGCGGCCGGGATTCGATTCCGCGACCCTCGGATCAGCAGCCGAGTACCATAGCGACTAGACCACCGTGGCGGGGCACCTTTATTTATTTAATTAGATATTGTTACGGTGAGTATTTATTATGCGAGGGACAGCCTACAGTCGTCCAGACAAAACTGCTCAGAGCGCACCAGCTGTAAGGTTGGTTGGTTGGTCCTTGGGCACCTCCAGCCTGTGCCCCACATCAACGTCTTCGTCGTCGTCGTAGCTATGCTGTGACATGACACCCCGCCGGTGGTGCACCGTCCCGGTGCTGGCTTGTATTAAAATGGCGCATCAGAATTGTATGGCTTGAGGCGCGAAACATGCACGATGTCCCTGCGTGGTGTAGCAGTTGAGGAGGGGGGCGAGACTGGAGAGATCTCATAGGTGACAGGAGTCACGTGGCGTAGGACGCGGTAAGGTCCGACGTAGCGTGACATGAGCTTCTCGCAGAGACCAACGCGACGAGATGGGAGCCACAGGAGTACGAGGGAGCCCGAAGGAAAATCTATGTCTCGTGCCGACGATCGTAGAGGGCTTTCTGCGACGTCTGAGAGGACGAGAGTCTAGCTCGGGCTAATGTGCGTGCGATGAGCGCACGGGTGATGGCATCATAAGCGTAGGAGGTGGTGGACGCCGGATCAGAAGGCAGGAGGGTGTCGAAAGGCAGTAAGGGACTGCGACCGTATATAGAGAAGGTAAAAGGGTGAGTAGCCGGCAGTTTCGTGACGCGAGGAGTTGTAAGCGAAAGCGACGAATGGCAGAGCAATGTCCCAGTCTTTTTGGTCATCGGAAACATAAATTGAAAGCATGTCGTTCAGTGTGCGGTTGAGCCGTTCCGTAAGCCCGTTAGTCTGCGGGTGGTATGAGGTGGAGAAGTTATGCCGAGTAGCGCATGATCGCAGGAGGTCGTCTACCACGCGAGAGAGGAAGCAGCGGCCACGGTCTGTGAGTATGTGGCGAGGAGCACCATGCTGGAGGATGATATTATATAACAAGAAATCGGCTACACCGGTTGCACAGCTGGTCGGCAGAGCTCGCGTAATTGCGTATCGTGTAGTGTAGTCAGTAGCAACTGCAATCCATTTGTTTCCTTGCGTGGAAGTTGGGAAAGGGCCAAGCAAGTCAAGTCCTATTCGATGGAACGGCTAGGATGGAACTTGAATAGGCTGAAGGAGGCCAGCAGGTTGAGTCGTAGGTTTCTTTCGACGTTGACACAGGTCACAAGATGCAACGTAACGACCAACGGAACGATAGAGACTCTTCCAGAAAAACCGTCGTCGTATGCGGTCGTATGTTCTGGAGATGCCCAAATGTCCAGGAGTTGGGGCATCGTGAAATTCAACAAGTACATCCTTGCGGAGATGATGTGGAACAACGACAAGAAGTTCGGCTCGATTGGGGTGCATGTTGCGACGGTACGAGACGTTGTCTTGGAGTAAAAGCATCTTGAGTGAAGAGTCGGTGGAGCCGGACTGAAGACAGTCGATGAGGGAGGATAAGGTTGGATCTTTACGTTGTTCATCAGCTACATGAAGGAAGTCTGTTATGGCTAAAACACAGGCGTCGGCGTCAGGGTCGCTGGAGTTCGGTGGATCAACGGGATGGTGTGACAAGCAATCGGCGTCATTGTGTAGCTTGCCAGATTTGTAGACTACCGTAAACGTGAACTCCTGTAGTCGCAGTGCCCAACGGCCGAGTCTCCCGGCGGGGTCCGTAACTGTGGACAGCCAGCAGAGCGCATGGTGCTCTGTTATGACTACAAACGAGCGTCCATATAGGTACGGACGAAATTTCGCGACAGCCCACACGAGGGCTAGGCATTCCCGTTCCGTAATAGAATAATTCTGTTCAGATTGGGAAAGAAGACGACTAGCGTACGCTATCACACGATTTGCGCCATTCTGTACTTGAGCGAGGATAGCACCAATGCCATGACCACTTGCGTCTGTGCGGAGCTCGGTTGTGGCGTTGGGGTCAAAATGTGCGAGCACTGGTGGCGACGTGAGAGAAGAAATGAGTGACGCGAAGGAAGTCGATTTAGCTGCGCCCCAGGTAAACGGCACATCCTTTTTGAGGAGTTCCGTGAGGGGGCCAACTATGTCTGCGAAGTTGAGGACGAAGCGGCGGAAGTAAGAGCATAGCCCAAGAAAGCTGCGTACTCTTTTGTAGAACGCGGGACCGGAAAATCTCGAACCGCACGGACTTTGTCAGGGTCGGGTTGCACACCAGCAGCGTCAACGAGGTGACCAAGCAGTTTTATCTGACGGCTTCCAAAGGTGCACTTGGACGAATTAAGCTGGAGGTCAGCCCGTGGAAATACGTCAAGAATGGCCGAAGGACGAGGTAGGTGACTTTCAAAAGTGGGAGAGAAGACGATGACGTCATCTAGGTAACAAATGCATGTCGACCATTTAAGACCACGTACCAGAGAGTCCATCATTCTTTCATAAGTGGCAGGAGCATTACACAACCCAAATGGCATGACCTTAAATAGGTAGAGGCCGTTGGGTGTGATGAACGCGGTCTTCTCACGGTCGCGGTCGTCGACAGCAATTTGCCAATACCCCGAGCGGAGGTCGAACGACGAGAAATACTTAGAACCATGGAGGCAGTCCAGTGCATCATCAATGCGGGGAAGAGGATAGACGTCCTTTTTAGTTACCCGATTAAGGTGGCGGTAATCGACGCAAAACCGCCAGCTGTGGTCCTTCTTTTTCACGAGCACCACGGGTGATGCCCAAGGGCTAGATGACGGCTCTATAACATCTTTATCAAGCATTTTCTCGACCTCCTTCTGTATAACTTGGCGCTCGGAGTGAGACACACGGTAAGGGTGCCTGTGAAGAGGGCTGGCATCTCCAGTGTCGATACGGTGGGCCACGACATTTGTGCGGCCCAATGGGCGATCACCAACGTCAAAAACGTCAAGGTACGAAAAGAGAACGCCACGGAGCGCTTGAATCTGGGAAGGCAGGAGGTCGGTGGCTATCATTTTGTCTAGAAAGGCCTTGGTTGACGCTGGTATGACAGGTTCGGTCATGGTCCTATATCAAGGGTGAAAGCCGAAACAGTACAACCCTCCAACGGCGAAAACTCTGCAAGTGAAATCCCTTGGGGAAGAACATGTGTCGACGCAGGAAAATTGAGCACTGGAAGGAATGTTCTGTTGCTGGCAACGACTGCTACGGTGTGAGGAAGAGCGATGTTGTGGGATAGGATCACATCTGTGAGGGGAGCTACGAGATATTCACCATCAGGGACTGCGGGGAACGGCGACATTGGGACGTAGGTGGCAGCCTGAGGCGGTAGGCGCAGAAACTCCACGGAGGGCAGACGAGTGCGATCTGGAGCTGGCATCGGGGTCATCAGGACACGAAGGCAGTTCAAGCCGCAAGACGCCAGAGGAACAATCAATGAGGGCTGAGTGAGCGGTCAAAAGTCAATACCAAGAATGAGGTCGTGCGGGCAAGCGTCGAGAACAGCAAAATAACACGAGAAGTACACATACCAAGAACAGGTGCCCGGTTTCCGTTGGCTACTCGCACTGTGGACGACACAGCAGGAGTAAGCACTTTTCGTAGGCGTGATCGGAGCGTCGAACTCAGGACAGATATGTGGGCACCGGTATCGATAAGGGCAGTAACGGTCACGCCATCCACAAGAACACCAAGTAAATTGCGTCGTGAAGTAGGAGTCGGTAGAGGTTTTTCGGTCCGGGTCGTCAATGCAGAAATATTTATTCACAGTACTTTACAGGCCCCTCATCGGAGCATGGTGTAAGGGGGGCTTTACATTGTTTATTTTAACATGACATATGTGGTAGCAAATACGTTTAGTTCACTGCCACTAATGTGTGCCTCGCGGTCGGTGTTCCGCTACCTGTAGCGGTCATCGTATTACCTCAGACAATATTCGTTAGACGTGCACGTGGCAAGTCACCGGGGTGTTTGCTTCACATCTCTGATTGGTTGCTTGGTGTAAACATTTGAAAGAAGGGAAAGACAGGCTATGCCAAGTTTCTTTCTGACAGATAGAAAGTTCTGGAACACCTTTAGTCCCGCCATACAAATTTAACATTAGGAGCGAGACCCCGACTTGAGGTTTTCAAAGTCGAGTAGAATAGTACTTAATGTTCATACCCGGTGGGTTTAAGATTGGGCCATGGCCTCTGGATTTAAGACTCATCTTAGAGGTAGAACGAACCTTCCGGAACTAAGCAACCAGTTCGATCGCGCTGCGATTATGGCCATTGAAAAATTTGGAAGAGGGTCACTGAGGGGGTGGGGGGGGCGAACTAAGTTCGTTGAACTTGAAGTGTGCAGAAACCTAGTAAACCCAGATTGAAAGAAGCGTTTTGCCCAGTATCCTTGATCGCTGAAGTATGCACCAAACACCGCAGACAGCTGAAGGGCACATTTGGGTCAAAAAGCGAAGAAAAAAATCATGACTATTTACGTATATTGCCTGGCGTACGACGGAAGATTAGCGAAGAGACGGCCAAACTAGTGGCCCGGTTACTCATTCCACGCGTGACATGGTTACATACTGGTGACTTTACGTGATGGAGTCTAATAACCGCCTAATATCAAATTTACAAGTGCGTTTCTTGAACATAAAGCGAAATCTTCGTTTTCCAAATAAAAATTCCTCTTCCTTATAGAAATCGCGCCCTGGGTATCAATTGTTAAGGCTAACGCTGATTACTCTCTCGTAGATGTGCTTTGATAGTTTCGCTTCCAAAGCTAGATTATGGACCATATTTATAGCTATTAAGCGGCCCTCCTTGAGCGGTTCTGTTACCCGTGTCGATGTTGTACATCAAGCCAAACTCATGAAGCAACCTCAAGTTATCCCACAACCAGACTTCACTTCGCAATATCAGGATTACCTACCTAGTCCGCGTGTTGCCGCCGTTCAAGACAGGGCAGCGCGATTCGTATGAGGCAATGCATTCTGGCATGACCCAAACAAAAAATCCACGCATATCTGCGGAGTGAATGATGATGAGTGGGCGAAGCTCCGGAGGTTCATCGTAGATCGTACCGAGTTCCGGATTAATTTAGTTAACGCGCACGCTACGAATCCTTGTGGTTCAACTACGTACAAGTAAAATCTCCCACCAGCACTTCATGGCAAGTCAAGATCCAGTGCATATATATATATATATATATATATATATATATATATATATATATATATATATATATATATATATATATATATATGGGTGGCCGGTGAACGGTTCCCCAGCGTGAGCAGTCGGTATTTTTCAATCAAGAAACTAGCTAGAAGACACTGCCTGCGTCAAGCTTGTCTCTCGCGGGTGAGGGCGCGTTCTCCTTTGCGAGCTGGTAGCGCGTTCGTCGAAGAAAGAGGGTTTCCATAGTCAACGCGCGCCTTTCGCTCTCTCTGTCTCTCTCGCTGTCACAAGACAGCAGATGGAAGAGTGAGAGAGCTCGCGCGCCGGCAGGCACGCACCGAGGGCACGCCTCCCACACGCGCCCTCCTAGTAGGTAACGCGCTACTACAACGGACAGACAGACCTAGACCTTAAGGAGCTTCGCCCCTACAACGCC
Source organism: Hyalomma asiaticum (assembly GCA_013339685.2). Lineage (NCBI taxonomy): Eukaryota > Metazoa > Arthropoda > Arachnida > Ixodida > Ixodidae > Hyalomma > Hyalomma asiaticum. The sequence goes on from CM023490.1 coordinate 77,870,716, forward strand.
TCCTAGAAATCAACGCCTGGAATGTCGCTCTTTTTCCCATAGGGAGCTCCCTGCCGCGTGTTTCGACCAGGCGCCGTGCGAGAGCGCTCGCCTCCGGACCGCCTGGTCACCTGACATCACATGCGTAGCCAATCGCGTCGCCGGGAGCAGCCGGCCTGCGCGCTGTCCGGACCGCCGGCGAGAGCGTGCGGCGGTAGTTTGATAGCAGACGACGCCGCCTTGAAACGCGCGCGTTGAAACCTACCTGCTCTCTGCAGCAAAATGTTCTACTAAAAGAAACCGACCAGCGACAAAATACCCAGTAAGGTTACTCGCATGATGTAATTATTCAGGCACATAATCACAAGAGCATTTTTTTTGCACGCGTATCAACACGCGTATAAGCAGTCGTGGAAAATTCATCTCTTGGCGAACCAAAGGCACTATGAGCGAGCCTGTTTCGACGTCGCCCCTTTGTATCGATGCTCTCGCAGGCGTTTCGTTTCCCTGACTTAATACACATCTAAGGTGGCGTGGAATATTTGGCATACGTATGTTTTCTAACAGTTAAATAAGCGTTCCAGTAGGTTTATTACTAATGTTGAATTGTGCTGGCGAAGTCCCTCCCGAAATGGACTTTGTCTTTGTCCACCCCCCAAAATCCGCCTCTTACAGCCTGAACTGGAAGAATGCGCCATATGGAGCTTCCCGCACAACGGGATAAGCAGGAACTTTGGACAAACGTGCCGGAGTACCCTAGCTAAGGAAGGTGAGCTCACATACTCGTCTAGTGACAGTATAAATAGCCTGGATAAATTATGAGCTACATTTGCTTCCGGTAGAAAGGGACTCACCTATTTGTGGGTAAGCGTGCGTGTGTTTTGTGCCGCTCCGCTACTAACGTGCCAGGAATTATGTGAACTGGCACACCTCAGCGTGCGGATTCCCCTTTTCGGCGTCAAACGTCACCTCCATGAATGCGCTGACGTGCGCGGCTTCTTTCAGCTTCAGTATAGTTCCTGTCTGTAGGAATTTACTGTCCTGCTCAGTCTCTCGTTCTTCGCTTTCAGTGCCCGCTCTTTTTCACGCCATCACTTGCGGCTGACGAAATAAGTCAACGGGTAGAGCATGAACGGTGTCTGTGTCTTCATCGAAAGTTTGGCGTACACCATTCCCGTTCGTATCGGGCTGAACGTACCTGCACTCTCGGTTGTCGGGTCCGTCTGCATTTGTGCGAGATCGTCAGTCAACTCGCTTTCTTCGTCGCTGCGACCGTCACTGTCTCGAGAGTTAGCTGGCCCTTCCTTTGCGTGTTCAGGTTGTTCGTGTGAGCGCCTAAGGAGGTACGCTTGCGCTTTTGAGGTGAGCCTTTAGTGCTTTCAGTTGGTTGTGGGAATGACGATACCAGTTCACCGATTGCAACTGACGTGCTTTCGGATACATCTGCTCGTGTCGTGCTGTCTGGTTCAGCAAGCCACGGAAACAGTTCTCCGTGTACAGTTGGCCCTGTCATGTTCGTGGACATGCTTGCACTCACGACGTTTCACGCAGGGCCCGGCGTCGGTTCGCCGAAAACGCTTGGCACTACACCGGGCTTGAGTAAGCGCCTAGTGAAGTGTCTTTTGAAGCCACTCGCATGGAAGCGGAGACTGCATACGACGCAGTGTTCCTTAATTGTTGCGCTGCGAAAGGCGTCTAATATTGCGTGCAGCCACTTCTCACGCAAGGAGATGGCTGCTGGCATTTCATGAAAAGACACTCCCGGTTGCTTCCGTCGGCAACTCGATGAGCAGCCCGGCACACAACAGCAACGCATTGCCACTCAAAGGAAACGGAGAACTGGCTCCGCAAAGACAGACGGCGAAAAACACGCAAACCAACGTAAATCTGCTGCGTTAAGCAGACGGAATTACCGTCATTCGTGTGAACCTTTATTTGCTGTTAAAAAAATGACCTTCAAGAAAGTAGACCTTATTTCATATGACAATTTGTTACCTCGCAACAGAGATAAAAAGAAAACGTCTGCAAATAGCAGCGGTGACAACGCGCGGTCGGCAAGGTGTCGTCTGCTCGCAAGGAGCAGCCGCTCGGCTCCCGGCGGCCGCGCGTCGGCGTGTTTACAAGGAGCGACCGCCAGTGGCGTTCGCCTCCGTACCGGTGGGGGAGGGTAAAATCAGAGGGTAGGGCAGCGAGTTTGCGGCTCACGTTCCAGGCATTGTTTTTCTAGGAGGCGTTGGCCCCTAAAACACTTTTTAGGGGCGAAGCTCCTCTTAGTCTAACCTTGTCACGCGTCAGGCGTCAGTCGTCAGGCGTAACCCGCGTGCCTCCCGGCACGCGCTCGCCCTCGGCGTTCGCCTCGGCGCGTGCCTCCCGCGGCGTGCCTCTCTCTCTCTCCCGGCGCGTGCCTTTGCTGTCTTGTGTGTGAGAGAGAGAGAGACAGAGAGAGAGCGAGAGGCGCGCGTTGGCTATGGAAACGCTCTTTCTTAGAGGAACGCTGTACCAGCTCGCAAAGAAGGAGGTCCGCCGCGGTGGTGTAGTGGTTACGGTACTCGGCTGCCACCCAAAATACGCGGGTTCGATCCCGGCCGCGGCGGTCGCATTTTCGATGGAGGCGAAAATGCCAGAGGCCCGTGTACTGTGCGTTGTCAGTGCACGTTAAAGAACCCCAGGTGGTCTAAATTTCCGGAGCCCTCCACTACGGCCTTCCTCTCTATCTCTTTCATTCCCTTTCCCCCTACCCCTACGGACGCTTAGCCGTGCTCCCTACATGGGCTGCAGAAATTAGCGTCCTTTCCTAACCAAAAACACAATCAATCAATCAATCAAGAAGGAGAACGCGCCCTCACCCGCGAGAGACAACGTTGGCGCAGGCAGCGTCTCCTAGCGAGTTTCTTGATTGAGAAATACCGGCTGCCCAGGTTGGAGAAGCGTTCACCGGCAACCCATATATATATATATATATATATATATATATATAGGCACTGAATCTTGACTTGCAATGAAGTGCCAGTGGGAGATTTCACGTGTGCATAGTTGAACCATGAGGATTCGTAGCGTGCGCGTTAACTAAATTAATCCGGAACTCGGCACGATCTACGATGAACCTCCCGAGCTTCGCCCACTCATCATCATTCACTCCGTGCACATGCTGTAATTTTTTATTACAGTCACCGTAAGATTGCCGCTTGAAGGAGGGCTCTTCAATACCTCTTCCATAGACAACCTTATGGGAAGAAACCTCACTGTCCGCCCTTCATGCCCATGTGCACACGTTTTGACGCATACACAAGCACATGCACGGTTCACATGCAGGCACTTGATTCATCACCACTGCCTAGAGTTTCCTCACATTTTAATGGTCCTGCGGACCACATTCCACCAATTTCACATTGCGAAAGATGTGGCGATAACATGAGTGCATTAGTGGATAGTGTATAATGATGTGAAAATCTTTCTTTTTTTTTAGGGGGGTGGGAGGGGCATTTGTAACCTCTATATCATTACCTTTATTGTGCTTTTATTTCCCTCTGTAATTTAGCCTTACTAACTGCCTTTCCAAGGCCCCTACATGGAACACACACGCTACGGCCTTACTCCGGCCGAGTTAACAGTTGCCACCGCGAGGGCGCTATCGTTATATAATGAAGCGTTTGCCGGAGCACGGCCGGACGCCGGAATGATAAAACGGGGCGTCGGCTCCTGGTTACCGTATGGTGCCATAGTGGGCTACTCTTTTTCCAGTAGCTCGCTTTTTTTTTTATTGACTGTTAACACGATAGCGTTAGAGAGCTCTTTTAGCAGAAATTCCGCCGTCTGTGACGGCGTGGCCTGTGAGTGAAAAATCGTCTGTGACCGAAAAATTGAGAAAGGCGCAAATAAAATAAACAATGAATATCTTCGGTCCCTTTGAGGATCGATCCCGGGCCGTTTGCTTGGCAAGCAGGTGTCGTACCACAAAGCCAAGATGTTACTTGCAATTGCTTCGAAAAAAAAAAAACACTACATAAATGTTATGTAGTGAAAGGAGTCTCTTTAACGCATTTTGTTCGGCAGGTGTCACGACGAAAATAAGCCCATTCGGCGATTTGTAGGCTCAATGGCGGAGCCATCACACTACGTTCTTTGCGCGACGTCATGCTTCGAAAATCCGGGATAGTGCACCCATAGCCGCTAAAAACATGAACTTTCAAACAGCTCCAAAAATGGAAAAATATGTCCATCCAACGGAAACCATATCAAGCAATGTCTCAACTACCATGGCCTCCGAGACGGCGAGCGCGCCCGCCATCTCGGAGACCATGCGACTACAGCAGAGCTTATATGTTCCGCCGTTCTAGGACAGGGAACATATATCAAGCAAAGCAAACAGCAAACATTAGATAATGTGCCACATCACTGATCACAGACAGTGTGTCTGTGCGTGTCTGTGTAACAACACACAGTAATAAGTATGGGTTTTTGGGTTTGGTATCGGTTTTTTTGGCGCAAAAGCGACTAAGGCTATGCTGCGCCAGTCACAGGGTGATGCACTGAGTGGTTGACGTGCACACTAGGGGCCGGAATTCGCCATCGCGTTCAACTCTTAAAGGCGAAGCTTAAGGGACCCCATTTTTTTCGCCACTATTGAGGTATTCGTCGCCTTTGCTACATGCAATTGTTTTCTATTGCTACAAGATCCTTCTAAATGAAACACGTAAACGCGTCTCGTTCCTTCATTTTCCCTGCAGTTGGTTTCCTGCAATTTTCAATGTCTTCAATTGTTAACGGTGCGCTTGCTGACCGCGGTTTTAGACGTCAGGAGGCTCGGACATACAGCGCCGCACGCATGACACGCGCAATACTGCGCGCCTGTACAGGCAGACGAACTTGAAAGCAGTGCCGGCTGCGCCACCCCGAAAGCAGCGAAAAAAAGAGCAAATTGCTATTGTACGCTGTAAAAGGGTGTTTCATAGGGTGAAGTACGCTTGCAAATCTAACCTAGTTTTTTTTTTTTTCAGCAGAATATGTATGCCTGCTTGTGCTGGTTCTTGTACACTTGGAAATTTGACAAACACGCTGTTGAGTGTCGTGAGCGGCGAATTTGGCGCCACTTTCAGAGCAAATTTAAAAACATAATTCATTTTTCTTGGGGCGAAAGCGCGCTCGTTACTGTAAATGTGACGCACGATCTCCCCATTTTTACTATATCTTAAAACATTTTCCGAGCGGTGGACAGCCTCTTTAATTGATAGATTCTGTACGTGTACATTGGGCAAACAAAAGTGCCTCCACACCCCGGGGTCATATGGTCATTAAGGGTAAGAGAGTGGATCCCTAATGAAGACAAGCATGGCAGGAAGTGGCAGAAATCAAGAAGTTTGCGGGGATAAATTGCTCGATTTTAGAACAACGATGATGATGTTTGATGCTTTGTTTTGTGGGGTTTTACGTCCCAAAACCAGCTCTGATTATGAGAGACGCCGTAGTGGAGGGCTCCGGAAAATTGGGCCACCTGGGGTTCTTTAACGTGCACTGACACCGCACAGCACACGGGCCTCAACATTTCGCCTCCATCGAAATGCAGCCGCCGCAGCCGGGATTCGATCCCGCGACCCTCGGATCAGCAGCCGAGTACCATAGCCACTAAACCACCGTGGCGGGGCGATGTTTGATGCTTTATGGCGCAAGGGCCAATTGTGGCCAAAGAGCGCCAGTACAAGGTTTACAAATACAGTTCTATGCTGAGATGAGTGACAGCGGTTTATGATAGGTGGCTGCATATGGGCCTAAAACCATGTGCACTATAGGTGCCTAAAATAAATATAAATATTAAAATAATGAAAATGGCAGAAAAGTGAAATACATATAAGATGTACCATAAAAGCGTACACTAAAATATAAATCAGTACCAGGCACTGCTGCCTCAACAAGACCTTGCGATTAAGGGCCTGGAAGGATGTGCTTTTTCCCTATGCAAGCGCAACAGCGGAGTAAAGTTGAGAACGTGGTCCGAAGGTTCTTCTCCGGGATTCCAGCTCCCCGCTCGGCGTCCTAAACGCACCGTCCGAGACGGTATGGGCGAGTTGGGAAGGAGCTGGCTGCCGCTGGTATGGCGGCGATAGGCTCGCGGGCAAACGTGTAGCAGTTGAAGAGGAGGCTCAGAGACTTCAGTTTAAAAAGGGAATGAAAACTTGTATTTACAGTATAGTATACAAAAAGGGAATACAGGGAGTTGACTGGTGCATAAAAATAAAGTTGAAGCTGAACTATACGTAGGGCGACCCTACTCCGGCGTAGCCGGCAGTGCGTAGCACTTTTTCCACCCGTTCAGCCTGCCCCGTCCCATGGCGAAGCCATCTTTATTACCACAACCGCTCCGCCTTAACGTCTCAGCCGGCGAATCATCTTCACTTCGCTCTGGCATTGGGCAGCGATTCCACCTTTTGTCCCGCCTCCTCAATTGGGGCGGTCCAATTGGTGAAATCACCACCCAGTCTGTTGACGGTGAGAGGGGTATGTTTGTACAATAATAAAAAAAAAACACATTCATCAGCACTAAACAACACATACATAAAAGCAAACCATGCCACCCAAGGTCGAAGGGCGATGGTAAAGATATGGCGCACGTGGAACGCGTTACTTGCGCACGTGTCGCGTCTGATCGGGCGCTGTTACCGGAAACGAGCAGGCGCCCAAAAGATTCGCCCGAAAGAGTTATTATCCGAAGAAAACCTTCCCATGGGGAAGTTGGACCGTCCGCGCGTCTGCTTCTGGTTATCTCAAACAAGCCGAGCCGTACTGGCTCTTACTCAGACCCGTTTAATCGGCACCCCGCTGTGCTTAGACGCATGCTACCCCACGGCGTGCGAGGAAGGGACGCTTGAACCAAGGCCATCCCGCGGCCTGCGCGGGCCACAGCCCAGTGACCAAAAACAGGCATTTCCGACGGCGAACAACTAACGGTTCGCGAGTCTCCAGGGCCGTCACCACCGGCATGTTGCATGCCGACGCCACATTCAGCGTAGCCGCCCCAGGCCGTCGTAATGACGCCCGAGGTGCGGTTTGCAGAACGACTGAAGTGCCGCTATCGCTGCGTGCTCACGCACAAAAGGGCCCGCCCGGGCCTCCATTCAGGCAAGCGAGGTGGAAGCTCTGTCTCTTCGCGGTGCGGAGAATTGGGTGTGGGCTGCCATATCAGCTCGCCCGTCAATTTCGGAAGAACTGCCTTCCGAACCACCGCCCTCTTCCTCCTTGCGCGCGCGGGCGCTCACAAGGTCGTGTATACACGTACACCTGGAGCGCCGCGGGGCATCCTAAAGGTCCAGGCCATCCGGGGTCCGCCTGCGTCCCAGCCGCGACCACTGTCCAAGCATCCCCCCTCTCAGCCCCGCAGCGGGGTGCCCGAGTCCCCAGAAGACGCGGAAGACACATATGAGGAAAGTAAAGAAAATTAACAGATACGGCCGGGGTCCGATAAACGAAAGCCAATGCCGCGAAACGCACCCCATTGACCGACGTCGCCCGTCGTCGAGTGAAAACTTAAAGAAAAATAACGCGCCTTGCTAGCGGCAGGCTTACAAGCGGCCTCTCTCGAGAGGCCGTGTTACGTATTGTTAGGGCGGATGACCTGTAGTTTCAGTGTGTTAAGAAAATCTAAAACCCTCTCTATGTTAAAAAGCGGTTCATTTCCTAAAAGCATTGCTGGGTGAATGGGGATGTTTCGTGTGTAAAGCAGCGGAAAATACTCTTTTCTTTCAGGTTCTGCTTGCCGACACTCCACGAGAACGTGGAGGACGGTAAGTCTATCGCCACATTTTTCACAGATCGGAGGATCCTCCCCATGCAACAAGTAATTGTGAGTGGCAAATGTATGGCCTATCCGCAAGCGGCAAATGGCGACTTCTCGTCTCCGCGACTTGAAGGATGACGGCCAGTGCCCTAGACGCGGTTTGATTAAGTGAAGTTTATTTGATCTTTCCTGGTCCCAAGAGCGCTGCCAGTATGCCCTGATTTTCCTGCGGATGAAAGGTTTGAGGTCTGTGAGTGGTACTGCTGAACAACTATTACCGTCCTTCGTGCCCAGTGAGGTCGCAAGTTCGTCGGCGAGTACATTGCCTTCAATTCCTCTGTGTCCCGGCACCCAACAAAGAGTGACATGTTGGTTTGATGCATACATAGCGGTGAGGACAGAGTAAAGTTCATTGACCACAGGGTTCTTATGTTGTTGGACTCTTAATAAGGCTTTCACCACACTTAGGGAGTCCGTGTATACTATTGCTTTGTCCAATCGTTTATGATTTTAGAACAAGGCAGGGTTAATTGGAGATCTATGGGAGAAACCTTTGCACTGCAGTGGGTGTAGACAGGATGATGATGACGACCGCCGCGAGGCCTGCAGTTGTTGCTGAAAGGCCATTTGTACACTTTTTGTTGTTATGTTACTATGTGTGGTTCAACGTCCCAAAACCAGCTCTTATTATGAGAGACGCCGTAGTGTAGGGCTCCGGAAATTTTGACCACCTGAGGTTCTTTAACGTGCACTGACATCGCTGAGCACACGGGCCTCAACATTTCGCCTCCATCGAAATGCAGCAGCCACAGCCGGGATTCGATCCCGCCGCCCTCGGATCAGCAGCCGAGTACCATAGCCCCTAGATTTCGTACACGTTTGTCGGCTGCAGTAAATATTAAAAACCTTCCAAAACTTCACCCACATTCGCTACTGCTGTCCTATTAATGACTGTACAGTTTTTTTCTTGTCGCTGTGCGTGTGTGCCTCCGTCTTTACAAGAAATATAAATCTGCTGGTAATTATTTATCAGAAAAATTTATGATTTCAGGTCAGTTTCGTTGCTCCAAAATAAAGTAACGGCTGCTGGTTGGCTACTTTTCTGGCTACTTTGCTTAATTTCGTGGCTCTTTTTCTCTTCGAGGATCTGGCAACCCTGAATGTCTTGTACACTGTGGAACTTCAAGTAAGGCATATAAGCTGTAATCGTGAATATTTATTGTTGTTCCAGTGGCGCACATTGCACACTGCTTTCCGTGTTCCTACATTAAATTCATCGGCCCACGTTGTGTGACGCTGGGCTGGCGCCGGTCTGTGCGCTCGTCGTGTGGTTGGTCGCCCTCGCTTTCGGCGACGTTGTGAAGACGGCGAGAGACGCAGCGCCAGAAAACGGCGGCAAAAGCGCTGCATGTGGGTCGGGCTTGCACTAGAATATGCAGTGCACTAGAATATGCAGTGCACTAGAATATGGGTAGTGGGTTCAGGAGAGGGCATGCTCCACGCGCCGGCGTGAGGCGGAGAGTGTTGACGGGTCGCGTATGTATGCGGCGGCGCTGCGGTAGCGTGGGCTGTACGCTCGGCTGCGCTCAGCATATCCCCAGCACTCCCGCCTGCTGCAGTAGCAGCGACTTGCGTTTGCTTTTTTTTTTACTGTCCTGTTTGCGTCCCTGTGTCGTGTGCGGTTGTTCTCCGGTACCTCAAGCGCAGAATGAGGTAACTCGCGTTTCCTTCGCTGTTCTGTAGCTACAGAACAGTCGATGTGATGCTGTTGCGCAAAGCTCAGACTCCTTGTTAGGATGCAGCGAGAACCACGAAGTGCTTAACCCCGATGCTTACATCCAGAATCGCTAAGTTTGGTGCCGCCGGAAGGCTTCACTTTCTTGTAAAAGGTCTTAATGTGTCACCGAAAGCACCAAAGCAAAAAGAAAAAAAAAACTTGTACGCGAAGTTGAGTGAGTGCTCGTAGTTGTTTCTTCGGCCTATGTTCTCTGAAAGAACACCACGGGGTCGTGTCTCAACAACCATGCACAAAGAATTTAATATATGACAGCTGGAGCGAAATAGTCTCACATACCTTGTGGGCATTGATGTGTACTTTCAACCAGTATTTTTTTATCAGTAAGTATCAATTACATATTTTTTACCTACTCAAAATTTTAAATATCGCTTTAATCCCTTGTATTTCAGTTAGAAAGTTACAGCTCGCTTCAGATAAACCGGGAATGATTCCCTTCATGCTGAACTTTGTCACATTTGTTTTTTTTTTACCAGTAAGGACAAGCAGCCTAGAAGTATACGTGGAATGCGAAATGAATGCGCGCAGCAGGCGATATTTCACAGTTACATAGCTACATGATGCATCTCGGAACACGCTTACGCTTATCTCGCTGCCATTTAAGTCGTGACACATTTCGAACATTCTTGCGCGGCGAAGACATGTACGCTGCGACGACAAACGCATGCAGCCGTGCATTTGCCAAATCATCACTCGGGACGCTTGAGCAGCGGTGCGCAAGTACGCGTCTATTTTATTATAACACGTATTTCGCTATTTTTCTTTTCTTTTCGAAATGCTTGATGTCGGGTTATCTTAGGCGGACTACTACTTTGCACGGACTTGTTAGCGATTAAAGCAATATTTATGAAGTCGACTAATTACAAGGAATATTAATTGACGCTTAGTCATAAAATGTAGCCGTTGTAAGTACACACGTACGACTACTGCAAGTGTGAATTTTGCTGAGAAATTTTTCTAGAACTTCTGCCTTTCTCAGAAATTTATTCCATGATGGGACGCCCTATTAATTATATGCACTTTCTGGAACACAAAACACCTGCACGGCTGTAAATAAAGAATAGGTATGTCATGAAAACATATCTTTCTTGTACTTCCCTCTTAAAAGAACACGCAAGTGGCTATTTGTTACTCACCAACGCTTCGGTTTCTTCGGAGGGTAGGATGTTATATGTTAAAGCCGCTCAGTAACTCTCTGCAGCCAGGGAACTTCGCTATTAATCAATGACAGCACCGGACTTTGGGATTAGCTAGAAGGTCGCACCACCAGGTCTGTCCTTTGCGAACCCGGAAACATCATAGGATGCATCGAATGATAAAAATGGTCTATCCGGAAAAAGCTACGAGTTAGGTCTGCCAACCTAACACCTATTTTTGGCGGACTTCTGCAGCGGGGATTGATTGATTGATTGATTGATTGATTGATTTGTGGTGTTTAACGTCCCAAAACCAGCTCTGATTATGAAAGACGCAGTAGTAGAGGGCTACGGAAATTTCGACCACACGGGGTTCTTTTACGTGCATTGACATACGGGCCTCAGCATTTCGCCACCATCGAAATGCAGCCTCCGCGGCAGGGATGCGATCTCGCGAACTACGGATCAGCAGCCGAGTACCACAGCCACTACACCATCGTGGCGGGGCATGAACGGAGATTAGGAATTTATGAAGCAACTCGTTAAGACACGAAAACATCCGGTACTTCGTGCTACGTATGGCTGCTACGACGTATTTTTCACCCGCAAGCGTAGGTGGTGCTTCTGTCAACCTGGGAAAATAATGCGCGAAGTCAGTGATGGTAACCCGTTCAAGTTACCGGTCGCATGCGCGAAGAACGTGCTCGCCAAGGATGGACGGAAGGTAGCTTCTCCCTTAAACGGTTCTTTCTTTCACTTCTCTTCCTCGACGCTGACTGCAGGAAATGAGGGACTCTTGACCTTGAACAAATCTCACTTGTGTGAACCAAAACAGACAATACAGGCTTACTAAGTTGGTATTGAGTAGAGGTGTTTCCTTGTTCATGTGAACCCGGCGGTCCATTCGGACGCTGAACAACTGAAGGTTGCCTTGAACTGTGTTTAAATCTGGGTACGAAATCAGTCATCTATTTTCTATGTGACTGACTCCGGTTGGCCTTGTGATGAAAAAAAAAAAAGGAGTGATATGTGGCATAGGAAGACGGAATTCTTTAGTTGCTGGAGTTTGCAAGCAGTGCGCGTTTCTGATAGTGCTTCACTATCCTTCCTAATGTCAGTTTACCCTCCACAGAAATCAAAATGCATGAAACATTAATAAATAGATGCCTTGATGAATACGGCGCACTTACGCACAAGAAATAACGTCGTTAAAGCATTCCAGGCACAAATCACGAGGAGGGGATTAGAGCACTGCACGGGCCAGATTTTTCGGCCCGAGCCCAGCCCGGGCCCGCTTTATGAAGCCCGAGCCCAGCCCGGACCCGTGGTTCTAAGCCCGGGCCCGGCCCGGGCCCGGCCGTACATGACCGACCCCAGCCCGAGCCCGGCCCGGGCCCAAGGTTCTAAGCCCGGGCCCGGCCCGGCCGTACATGACCGACCCCAGCCCGAGCCCGGCCCGGGCCCGAGGTTCCAAGCCCGGACCCGGCCCAGGCTCGGGTGTTCATTGCTAAACTTGCTAAACTCATGATTAGGCCCGGCCCGGGCCCACTAGAGAATATTAGTTGTTGACTATGATTATTAATGATGCTTTGCGCTTTGCAGCGGGGATTGATTGATTGATTGATTGATTTGTGGTGTTTAACGTCCCAAAACCAGCTCTGATTATGAGAGACGCCGTAGTGGAGGGCTCCGGAAATTTCGACCACCTGGGGTTCTTTAACGTGCACTGACATCGCACAGCACACGGGCCTCAACATTTCGCCTCCATCGAAATGCAGCCGCCGCGGCCGGGATTCGATCCCGCGACTTTCGGATCAGCAGCCGAGCGCCATAACCACCAGACCATCAGAGGGAAAATTCAGTGTGCACATGCGTTGAAATGTTGCTTTGCCCGCGGTGATAACTCAGTGGTTAAGCTGTCTTGCTGTTAAGTAGGACGTGGGTGCGATTACCGCGGCCACGGCGGCCGCATTTTGACGGGGCGAAAGGCAAGAACACCCGTGTACTTATCTTTAGGTGCACGTTAAAGAACTCCAGGTGTTCGGAATTAATCCGGCCTCCACTACAGCGTGCCTCGTAATCATATCGTGGTTTGGGAGCAAGGAATATAGATGAAATGTTGCCTATATGTCACATGGCAAGTCATTAAAATAGCAGTATAGGGAAAATAAAACATAGCAACAAAATTTATTGAAAAGTGTACAACTAACATGAAAAAGCGGATAGAATCAAACCCGGGACATTTTCGTTGATTCTCTTTTCTACACTCGCGTTAGAAACATTATTTACACAATTTTTTAAGAGGATCCTGATTAATAATTTCTTGCAGCAAGATAAAAAAACTTTAACGTTATATATTGTGAACAGCCACCAAAAGCAGATGAAATATATATTTTTCGTATTCTAACGCCGTCACGGAAACGTAATCGCCATTTACAATATAATTATATAATCAAGCTGCTACACACCATGCTTGATGCTATTTCAGATAAAAGATTTCACCCTTCTTTGTGAAATAAAGATAGAAAATACGCTTAAAATAACACTCAATGACACAAAAAGACCGCACTTGAAAACGATGCCACAGGAATACGAGTGCGAAAAGGCCAGAAAAAGGCAAAAATCTACATGTTCTTGTGCAAAAACAGCAAGTTGTCCAGGCTCTCCGGCTTCAAGCAGGTCCTCCTGTCTTGGAGTACGTACCCAGCTGCACTAAAATTGCGTTCGCTGCTGGCGCTCGTGGATGGGATGCAAAGTACTTTTTTTGCAAGAAATGAAAGCCCACGGTATTTCCTACGATGGGCTTCCCACCATTCAAGCAGTTTTTCAATGTCCTCACAAGAGTCACTGTCCCGAAGGTAGCTGTCAAGCTCACTGTCGGCAGGTTGAGTTTCCGCAGCATCGCGCCACTCCTTAAATTCGTCAAGGGACGTACGCTTCGCTGGGGGTTCATAATCAGGATGATCTGTGCTCGTTTCTCCTTGTGGCAAACGCAGATGTACATCGATTAACAATTCGCGTACTCTGTCATGAACACTTTTCCTCTCCTGCTCATCAAGAACGCGGAGATGGCGGAAAGGCGGCCACAAGAACGTTGCCACTTTGTGAAGCTCTTCTATGGGCAGTTTTATTTGAAGGAATTCTAGTGTCCTCGACTTGAGCTGGCACACTTCTGGTGAGTCTGTCGAATCAGCAGTAAGGTGCTTCTTCAGTTTTGTGTAGTACATCAGTACAAGGGGCAGCGTTACCACTTTATCCTGCTCAAGCTTTTCGCTGGCCTCTTTGAAGGGCTCCAAGAATTCGGCGACCTCCGTCAACAAAGTCTTATTGACGTCTTCCAAGAGCAGATTTCCCCTTGAATCTAGGAGGTTCTCTATCGCATCGTACTGACTTAGCACGGACTTGATCATGGCGAGCTTTGAATTCCACCGCGTGCATATCTCCTGGCACACACCGTGTGGTAGCTGGCTCGTCAGTCCGCTCTGTTTTAAAAAAGTCACGACAGCTTTCACTTTTTGCAGTTGTTCCAAAAGGTCGGGAAGTTCCTGAGCGAGGTACCTGTCATCAAACGCGTTCCGAAGAACGGTGTTCAGGACGTGCGCACAGCAGTTCATCCTCGCATACGGACGCAGCGCGCTAATTATGTTGGCACCCTGGTCTGTCACGAACACCACATTGCTCAACATGCCTTCATCAATCCCCAACTTAGCGCTCCTTCGTACAATCTCCTTACGGATGTTCTCTCCCGTTTTTCTCTCGGGGGGAAAGTCACTAGTGAACAGAACAAGGCTCCTCAGTTCCCATTTCACACTTACGTAATGCGCCGTTGCAGTGATATAGGCAATTTTCTTGTGGTCGTCGGTCCACATGTCAAGTGTCATCGAGCAGCGACCTTCCTTCATCGCTGACTGAATCTCAGGCATCACCACTTCTCGGAGTTCGTTTGCAACTTCGGACACCCTGCGAGACACCGTCGTAGGATGCGGAATCACGGTCCTCGCGGATATGCTCCCGTACTTGGCACCGATAGCAATCAGTTCGTCGGCAACATTTAGGAATCCATCATCGCAAATAACGTCAAATGGCCGCATATCTTTAGTGCACCACTTCACGCAAGCAGTCGTCAGATTCCCCTTAACGGTAGATGAAACCTGGGGTTTCTTCTCAGTGAAGAACGAAGAAATGGCAGTGGTGTCACCAGCAGCCTTGCACTTGTGGCGGTTCAGATGCGACGTTCCTGTCTTCCCACCATCATATGCGAAGAAAGCTTTGCAGCTTTTGCACTGCACATGTCCTACTGGTGATAAGGTGTGCACGTCGACAACTTGCAGGAATTGTTTCCAAACCTGGCTTTTCTTAGCTTGCTTGGAGACGAGCTTGAGCTCGCCGGCGGCGAGCTTGTCTCGCAATACAGCTGCATTCATAGCGCCACGTGTAGAGGAGACAAATTACGAACTATAGAACGCCAGTAACCAACACAATAAAAGCATCAGCGCGCTCTACCGAGCTACGACACAACATCCAAAGCTTTCTCTTTTTTTTTCTCTCTTTTTCAGTAGATGGCAACATGGGTCCCACGCTACACACGCAGCAGTTCCTTGCATGAGGTTCCTTATGGGTGGGCTGCGGTCTGGGCATGCTCCGCCTAGCCGGGTGTCGCCTAGCAACGGAGGCCGTCTTTACTCTCTCATTCTTACGCGCTTCTTCCCACGCGTGCCTCTTATTTCTGCTCACGCATGAGGAGTTATCAAATCTCGCAGTGGTCGCTGCAAGGCGGTAGGGCCTTCATTTTCCGGATGGCGCGAATTACACGCGCCTGCACCTTAAGATGCTTCAGGTGTGCGCCTCGTCAAGACAGTTACGAGCTTGCGATGTCTGTGACAAGTTATATCCCCTTAATTCCCTCACTGCCCAAGCGAAAATTAATATGACGCTTTGAAGGTGATTTACGGCTTACAATTTGACCAGAAGGATAGCCACATACAATTCGGCCTACACCTTTATAGGCGCAACGAAGGACGCGAGCAACAAATATCTTTGTTTACTTACAGATTGTACCGTATGTGTCAACCACAAATAAAAAAACCGAAATCTTTATTGCTCCCGCAGCCTGAAGCCCAGGCCCGGCCCCGGCCCGTAGCTTCAAGCCCGGGCCCGGCCCAGGCCCGTGGCTTCAAGCCCGGGCCCGGCCCGGGCCCGCCCGAAAACGCTTCAGGCGGCCCGGCCCGGCCCGCGGGCCGGGCCGGGCCCGGGCTTTCGGCCGGCCCGGGCCCGTGCAGTGCTCTAGAGGGGATAGCATCCGAGCGCTCGTACGTAGTCCGCATTTACGGAGGGCACCTTCCTTGTGTTTTATCGAATTGCGCATATGTGAGGCTCTCCTGAACATAATAAACCGCTCACAGTCAGCGCTCGCCCGTCTGCTCTTTGTCACTGTGTCTGTGCTCATTTTCGAGCTGCAGAATTCCACCGACTGCTCCTAATCGGTCGCCATTTTACTACCCTCTACGAGATATCGTGGCCGACGCTCCCTGGTGTGATAAAACGTCGCGATTGCTAGCTACTGCGAAGCCTAATGTAGCAGAGATTTCCGGAAGAACTTTTCTGAACCTGCGCTCGCTCTGGCATGAAAAATGCACTTCTTGATTATTAATGCCCAACTGGAAGCCCAGCCTATGATTGGACACAGACAAAGGAGACATCGAATAGGTCACCGTTGCTACTTCAAAATATGAGCGAGACATGGCGATGTGTTTCAATGTGCAGAACTGTAGAATCCTGTAGGTTTCTCATCATAGACGAGCACGGACCTTTTCTAACAATCCCGCGAGCCACCGCGCGTCGGCGCTGTGCGTCACAGAAAAAAAGAGCGCCGATATCCGTCGTCTTCTCCAGCCGCACTCGCAGTAGTGTACATGCAGGCTTGTTGGATCAGACGAGGCTCATCGCTTCACGCGCTGCTTTGCAAACCACCACTCGGTTTTCATTCGTTCTTGCAATGTACGGTTTGCCGTAGGTTATGGAGTAAACATCAAGCATGACACTGCCATGGAACACGCACTGCCGGATGCCGTTTTTCTACGCCTTAGGGAGAGCCCACACTTGTATGGATTGAGCAAACTCACGTGTTATCTCGGCAATGCTCGTTCCTCAAACACCTGATAAGGAGATATTGTTAGTAAGCAGTAGATGTACACCTTCGGGGGGGGGGGGGGGGATGCGCTTGGGTGGAAGTGGGCCCCTCCTATCTTACATGCAGTGGATCACCCTCCTCGTTCTTGTAGGTTTAAGTGCAAGAGACATGGTACGATTTTGCGCCGAATACGCCGTCCGGTGCCGTGTGCTTAGTTCCAGATACATGGGGCGACGAACGATCTGCGCGTACAGGCAACGCCCACATCTAGCGCTTTCGTTACACGCTCGCAAGACGTCGTAGCCTCGTCATGAAGTGCAAAATACATAGTTTGAACAGTCCTGCTTTGGTTCTATACCAGCACTGAATAACATTGCCCAATAAACACTGCCTTCGCGAGTGACAAACACATCACAACAGCTCGACATCGGTGACGACTCCGAGCGTAGGTCTATAGCTGGGCCGACGCCGTGGCTGTCGTCGTTCACAGTCAGTCGTGCGCTCTCCACAAAGTGCTCACTTTTGGCAGCATGATTAAGATGTCGTGCTACCGTGCATTAGCGCATGAGATTATTTTTCCCGAAACCTCGATGTGAGGCGGAATGGTAGAAACGAAGCGAGTCGCTACGGGGACCCCCCCCTTATGTTTACCATTCGAACCGCGGCCGATTCCGACCTCTCGAGTGCTGTGACAATGGGCGCTGCTTTGAAGATTGGCCCACTGTAAGCATAACGTCAGTCAACTGGGTTTCATTTCGTGCCAGAAACAAATTATAATATTTTCTACACGAGTCCGGCAAAGCACCCCCGATAATACTGCCGAATCACTCGGCGGACGTCGCAATGGATCCAGAATCAGATCATGCGCTGGGAGCGTTACATGCGGTGCCTACCTCCTCTTCGCATTCTCGATTTTGGGAAGGTAAAGGAAGAACATGTGCCTATGCCTTTTTGTGTTGTTATCGGATCCAGCAACACAGCATGTCAGTCCGCAAGCCCACAAGCCGAGCAACGTAGGACAGAGACGGCGGGGCGAGGGGCTAGCTCTTCGCCTGTGCTCCTTTTTCCACAGCGCTTTCCGCACGCCCACTAGGGAGGGGAAGGAGCGGCGCTGCGGTTTTAGGAAAGGTCCATTAGGAGCCGTTCTCTCACGAGCCGCCATTTCTTGGGGAGGGTGGCGCCACGGTGCGGCCACTGGTCGTAGGGACTGCGGGCACCACGCAGTGCTGCTCTGGCGGAAGCAGAAGAGGTGAAATTAATTGATGGTTACGCGGGCCGTTTAGGCTTGGAGCGGTCAAGTGCATGCTCATTCCTCTTCTGCATCAAGTGCGTATGAGGAACGCGTCTTCCTCCTGCCCACCTGAGTTGTTCTCTTCTACTGTGCTACACCATTGTGGTTTGTGCATAGCCATGTCTCCCTTGTAGTTTGGACAGAGCGGACGCGGTGTCTCTTTTCCTTGTGAATGCGCAGCGCCCTCCTTCAGGCAATAAAAAATTTATCATATATCGCACTGGTATTCGTGAAAATTTCGTGGGTGCCTATCTGTTGCTTGCGTAGATGGGGTACGCATCTCGTAATGTCTTTTCTAATCGAGCCGAATAGCGAACGTTCATGTGAAACATCATCGAAATTATTGTTCCGGAGAGAAGAGCATGTGACTATTTGGAAATCAGTATATTATGCTGTTTATTTTTCCTCTAAGAGCTTTTAATCGAGAGTAATAACGATCTGTGTCCTGACTGCAATTTTGATCTAATGTAACAATCTGTGTATGCGCTCGTGCAGTGAAAAACCTTTAAATGGGCTTGCACTTACCATTTTTTGTGGTCAATGTACCGTCTGGCGCAAGAAATATTTCGTTACTACGAAGAATTCCGAAGAGGCTTGCGAAAAGAAATGTCACAGTTGATAGCTTTGCCATTGATTTTATATTTCGAGGTGTACTGAAATAGGAACAAACACACACACATACTTGATTATATACATATTCCTCCTCTTAAACAGACAGAGAGATATCTTCATAGCGTTCTACTCATTTTTATTATGTGAGGTGATCAAAATGCATTGAAGATTTCTCTTAAGCTGTCTGTCATGGTGCTGCGAGACTTGATGTTTGTGAAAGAAACAAGCCATGAGCTAAAACGCAATCATGAAACGAAACCGGGCCGTTTGCATGCACACAACAAAGCGACGTTATATTTACTGAGCACAAGACAAACGCGAGCACAAACAATAAGGCACGCACAACAAAACAACGCAAACTACCGACCTAACCAGTCCAACACGTATGGGCAAGAAACGGCTACAAAATCATGTAGACTGCTCCCGTAGAGTGTGCTCAAGAACAAGCACCATTGTGTAGGGGAACCTCCGATTGTCCCTGCGGAAGTCTCTTTTATGGAGCTTAATCTCTGTAGAGCATGGACCCTTTTGTAAGATTGTGGCATCCATGTCGATACTGGTATTGTGCATGTTTACAGCTGTATAAACAGCAATAAACAGACGGAAGTGAGCGCCGTGTAACGCAATAGATCTTTAACATGTGTTGGTCTGTGTGCATGTGTGCGTATGCTGGTTTCGCACTCGTAAATTCAAAAGATTATGTTCCGCCGACTAACCCAGAAACAAGTTCTTCTACTAAATCATATTTCTAGTACAGTGTGCATTCCGTTGTACTTGTCAGGTTTTCCGTCACTGATTGGTCCAGTAGCGCTCGGCATAGTTCAAGCTATCTGCCAAGGCCAAGGATATTCCTTCCGTATCCGCAAAGGCAGCACACAGGAATAAGCAAATGCCCTATTCGGCCATTTTAAATAAAGATCGGAATACGGGAAGCGTGTCTGTAGGCTTCTCAATGTGTAACTATGGCGCCAGTTATGCTCTCTTTATTTCTTGACAAGCTAAAAGCCGTAAATTACAACGGTTTCTGCAATGGATTCAAAAGGTTGCCTCTAGAGGGACCAAAGTACGTGGTGCAAACTGTAATACCTACCCCCTGGCTGACCAGCCTCAACAGAACCCTGTCGACCAAGCTCACAAGGGTAGCAAAACCAGCTTTTTGGTGATTTACGACAAAACGGTGTCATAGCGCCGTAAAACGCTATGCAAGATACCTCTTCGTCATCGAACAAAGCTTCCCAAGATCATGGAAGACGACTCTTGGATGGCATAGACTGTTCGTCAAGCCCGGCCAAACATTAGGGTAACAGGATGAACAGAGTGGTGACTTAGCTTCTTCAAAGAAAATAAGTCGAAAGTAATGGAAGCTAAGAAGGACGCTGGCTGTTTGCGGATCCTCGTTCTGGGGATACAGAGCGACGAAAGGGCACTGCATTAGATGAAAATTTTCGAATCGGCAACGCACAGCAAAATCGAGTGACGTATCATAAAGGGGGAATGAGAAAAAGTGACAGTATCAGGTTAACACTGGTCATTGTGATTAACAGCCTAACTTGTGGACTGTCTTATCCGATGTCTTACCCGGACGTGGACAGGGAGGAGGAAAGGCAGGCCAATACACTAATAAGAACAGTCTATCTAGCGGCTATGGGACAGGCTATATGCACCTCCACGGAACGAATTCTGGCCGTTCGAGTTAACAACAGCTATGAACTGAGGGAGGCCACCCTGGTCCGAAAGCGAGAACGTCTCAGCTTCACAAATAATGACAGTGTAATACGGCCAATACTTAAGATTTCAGCACGCCCCTTCCTGCTTCGGTAACACCGAAAACTACAGTTTCACCAAGGCCGAAGCACGCGCACCCACAATACAACAGGAAATGAGCAAAGAATGAAAAAAAAAAGCATTTCTAGGCATAACACACTACAACCCAGGTGCAAATCCCATTACACGGAAGCGGCCGCGTGCCAAACCTCGCAGAGCTGCCGAAGGAGGTACGCACGGGAAAGTCGTGAGTACAATCTCTCGGGAACGAAAATTCGGACCGGCCTGAGAGGGATACCTTCTGCAGAACATTAGCAGTAGCACACGACATTGCTGAGGTGAAGTGCCCTCAAAAGCGCTGTGTCCCGCGGGGTAGAATCCCAAGCACGGTGGCTGTATTTCGATGGAGACGAAATGTTACTGTACGGTGTACTATGTACTGCGCAGCTATACCGTGTAGCGTGCATTGTTGAACAGCAAGTGGTCTAAACTTTCGCGGCCCTCCATTAAATGTGTCTCACATCATATCGTCCTGGTTTGACGTAAAACTCCAGAAATGAATCAAACCAATAGAACTGTGTCGTGGTAAGCGGTCCCCAGGAGGCATTTCGCCTGTCTTTTCGTCACGTGACCGAGATATGTGTCGCCTTAACACCCTAGTTCTTTACCCATCAACACCGTCTACTTTGGTGCGCGGGACAGATTAAGGTACAGCAGAATGAACAGGCTAATGTGCTAGCTCGATGAGTAACAAATCCAGCGACAAAGCCCTAATGCATTCCCAGCCCAACCATCCCAATCCTGCAACGGCGGTGTAGGCACTCGTTTCCCCATCGACAGGTCGGTGGATCGAATCCCGGCCGAGGGAGCTGTGCGATGGACGTGGGCGTACCTCGTACTGTGCGATGTAAGCGCAGTTTAAGAAACCCAGTTCGGAATTTCATGAGCCTTCCACTACGGCGTCTCTCATAATTATCTGGTTGTTTTGAGACGTGAAATCCTGTAAATGAATCAACACCAGCTATCCATCCCAAGATTTCCCTAACATAAGCGAGACGTCAGCGCGGTACCCGCAAAGAACACCCGCCCCCTCACCCACAACTGCCACTGTTTGGCGCGAAATTCGACTAAGTTTTCCCCACTTGAGTATCAATGTATCCTTCCCGCTGCAGTTACGTGTACCCGTGGTGCGGTGGAACAGCCACACAACTGCACATAACATGGTGCTGTGCTGAAGGCCCTCGCATTCATCTAACTGAAACAAGGAAGCAATGGGAGGCACAGCGGGTAAAACAACAGTCCCCCACAAACCGGCTCAGCAAGGTGGGCCAAGGCCAGTGAGGCCCTGAACAGAAGGCCCAAACCGTACAACCGGCAATTACTTGGACTTCAATGTGTACCTCACTCTCTCCCTCTTTTTGGCGGGCGTGCATTACTAGGATGGGTCGTGGTCACGCTCGCTTTCTTCATCGTCTTCGTTTTTTAAAGGATGTATTGAATTCACTCGCGCACTTGAACGAAAAGGCCCCCCTGAAGCTTTTTTTTTTTTTTACAGCGAGGCTGCATACCGAAAATTTGGTGGCGTAAATGCAAAATACCAGGTTAACAATTCAAGGCAAACGGCATTTTGTTTCGGCTCCGACAAAGTCAAATCCTTCTTAACACATACGTCACGACTTGAATAAAAAAAAAGCGACTCGCGCACTCGTAGCCAAGACAGGTGGTTCGTACCACACAGGCGCACAAATTATCTTATGCAGTCACTGAGCCATAGCCTACCCTCATTGTTAAATAAATTAAAAACGGAAAGATTTACTCCCAATACCTCGACTCGCAAACAAATTAGAGAGTACTTTTGCAAATCTGAATGAAGGTATAAACAAAACAGTCCTTACATTTTCGCATTGTTGTTCTTTCTTTTTTTTTGTAATATCTATTTCGCGCTCAGTGTTTCAATAAAAAGTGTATCATCACGTTGTGCATCACAGCCATTTTTATACTAATATTTTTCTTAGTGTTGTACCCATTATTTTTGCTGGATAGCAATGTATTTTGACATTTCCTCTGAATATACGCATTAGATTTCTATTTTGTTTATGTATACCATGTGTTTTTTATGTTATTCAACATGTTACATTTTTTTCTGTTGCATTGAAAATGTGTGTTATAATTGGATATAAGGTGAACATGTGCGTGAATGCTGCTTGTGGTGTTACTGCTGCCATGTGAGGGCCTTCAGGCACATTCAAGCTGTATTGTGCAGCTTTTCGCCTGAACGACCCCCAACAGTTTCGTTGGAAAATAAAAACATTTGTCATTCTGATATCTTTCTTTGCAATTAGGCATAAAGCATAGAGCTCAGCATTCGCGAATAACTCTGCGCAGACAATGGCTTTCCGGTAAAAGCTCACGTGTTAGTTGTTGAAACTAGTATCGCTGATGGACAGAATATAAATATATTCTTAAATTAAGGTCACTCCTTTATTTTTTGCACGTAACATGACTAATATATTTGCACGTAGCATGACTTCAAAGAAACCTTGTGCCACTTGCGTACCAGGAAAGAGCCCAAAACCACCAAGAAAGAAGACCACAAAACAAGCACCAAAACCGCGTAATGGATGATAGCGCACCTGTGAACAATGGGAACACATTCCCCCCACACGTTCTCAGTAAAGACTAGGTTGCAGCTGCTTTGAAAAGGACCCTTCACATCATTCGGAGCCCTCGTGTGTAGAGCAAACAAAATAATCAAGATATATGGTTTTTGATACAGCTTCGATGGACATTCAGATTCTCAATGGCGGAATGGTGCCAATTTATTATTTTTTGAACGAGCAGATGTTGAACGAAGTTCCAAAGAGTGAACGTATAAAAAAATTGGCAGATCCCACGTGCACTGGGAATCAAGGAAATGCGAAGCACGCATAAGGAACGTAAAATGGATTTGCATTGTTGTCTAGCTATACCGAGTTTGGTACATATGAAGTTAACGAAACGGCCGCAAGAGCA
Source organism: Hyalomma asiaticum (assembly GCA_013339685.2). NCBI lineage: Eukaryota > Metazoa > Arthropoda > Arachnida > Ixodida > Ixodidae > Hyalomma > Hyalomma asiaticum. The sequence goes on from CM023490.1 coordinate 77,894,203, forward strand.
CCAAGGCTCTGGCATGAAAATCATGCCGCTCATACACGCATGTCATGATTGTAACGTTATGACTCGTCATTTACGTTCGTCATGCAGTCGTGTTGTGCCATAGCAATTTTGGTGTACATCCCTTTAAGGAAACGAGTGGCATGTAGATCATGCCGCTAATGACATGCATGTCACGATTTTCATGTTATGACCTGTTATTTATGATCGTCATGCAGTCATGTTGTGCGAAACCAATTTTCGTACAGGCTCCGTGCAGTCGAGTTTTCCATGTGCGACATCAGCGCCAGAATGCACTGCCTGGCGGAGAGAAGAAGCAAAATTGGCCAGACTGTGACAGGAAAATACGCGACCGCGATGCGCTTCTCCAACTCTATAGCAGCAGCGACCGCCTGTCCCACCTTCTTGCATTTCCTTTGAGACGCGCGCTCCAAACCTGCGGCAAACTGTTCCAAAGGGCGACGCCGCGAGCGTTCGTGTGGTTCGCAGCACGCCCGGAAAGCAGCGAAGAAAGGCACGCGTCGCTGTCGCCTCGATTTCCACCGTGCGCGCGCCTCATACGTGCGACCCAAGCGGCCAATGTCAGCGATACTGAGCCGTCCGACGAGAGCTACGTAGCGCCCTCTGGTCAGTAGACGGAGCCCATACATCCCATTAACGAAACGGCTTTATAGAGCCAGGACCATGGCATGTAAATCATGCCGGTCATGACACGCGTGTCATGATTCTAGTGTTATGATCTGTCATTTACGTTGGACATGCTGTCGTGTTGCGCCATAGCAATTTTGGTATCCATCCCATTAACGAAACGCCTGGCATGTAAATCATGCCCCCATTACATGCATACCATGATTTTCGTGTTATGACCTGTCATTTATGTTTGTGATGCAGTCATGTTGTGGCATGCCAATTTGCGTATACGTCCCATTAACGAAACACGTGGCATGTAAATCATGTCACTCATGACATGCATGTCATGATTTTCATGTTATGACCTGTCATTTACGTTCGCCATGCAGTCATATTGTGGCATACCAATTTTTGTATACATCCCATTAACGAGGCGACCAGGAGAGCACCAAGACTGACATGTAAATCGTGCCGCTCATGACACGCATGTCATGATTTTCAAGTTATGACCTGCCATTTATGTTCGTCAGGCAGTCACGTTGTGCCATACCAATTTTCGCATACATCCCATTAGCGAAATGGCCAGGAGAGCACTAAGACCGTGGCATGTAAATCATGCCGCTCATGACATGCATATCATGATTTTCATGTTATGACCTGGCATTTATGTTCGTCAGGCAGTCATGTTGTGCCATACCAATTTTCGCATACATCCCACTAGCGAAACGGCCAGGAGAGCACCAAGACCGTGGCATGTAAATCATGCCGCGCATGACACGCATATCGTGATTTTCACGTTATGACCTGGCATTTATGTTCGTCATGTAGTCATGATGTGGCATACCAATTTTCGTAAACATCCGATTAGCGAAACGGCCAGGAGAGCACAAAATCGTAGGCGGATAGATAGATAGATAGATAGATAGATAGATAGATAGATAGATAGATAGATAGATAGATAGATAGATAGATAGATAGATAGATAGATACGCTCAAGCTCACCGACGTTCGCTAAGAAATGCTTCGCATTTAAAACGCGGAACACCCCGCTATACAGCTACAGAGTCAAGACAGCCCAATTAGATATCGACGAATCGAAAACTATTTCATGTTATTGCGCCCCAAAATGGCTTTTCTATTTGAGCACCTTGGTATACATATCCACAAGTACCGTAGATGCTTGATCTATCCTAGCAGAAAAAGGCATAGCGGCACGTTTTAGAAAACGATGGTGCTCGAATAATATAGGCACGTGGTCAGTCGCTTACACACTCGGTTCCTGGTGCGCAGTGCCGCTGTCAAGGTAGCGGGATGCCTCAAGAATTCCCTGTTCTCAACGTCTAGGCCGGAATTGCCGGTTCGTGTGCATGTAATTTTGTTCGCACAAGAGCTTCTGCTCCTTCCTAAACTTTCGACACATTCGCATCCCTAAGTTGTCTCTTAAGCATTGACAATTTCTTCCACTTTTTTCGTTAAAGAAGCAGGCTAACCTGTTTTCGCTGTATATTAGGTTTCTTTGCTCTGTATTAGGTATCGGTGCTTCGTTGCAAGAGACGAGTGACTCTACGGTCTCTGCAAGGGACTAACCCTTACATGTCTTCCCTAGATTACCCTAGGAGTCTGATTAGTCGTAAGGGAACGAAGGTTCAGGAGTAGCTCGAATTAACCGCTTTGCTGCGCTACGAAGGTTGCTGTGACGTAGCCGGAAATATCTTTTCGGGGGAGAGTTACACTCCCCTCTAAACATGCAAGAAGAAATAACTTGTGTACGCCAAGGCATTATCTTAGCCATTCTTCGGGAGTACTTAATGTAGGGGCCAACAACAGTCGCAAATTTCGGGCTGACCTTCCTTTTCATTCAGAGTTCATGTTCCCGACATGACCGTGTCGTGAAAGCGATATGTTCCTGAACCAACTCTTAATACTTGCGCAGCTCATAATGTGAGGCGAAGTCTGATTCATCCCTACGCAAGTAAGCTGCCGCAGTAGGTCGAACTAGATGACTTTGCTGCATTATGTAGGTTGTAGGAAGCTCTCGATGAATCTTACGTTGTTCATGTCTACCACCTACCTATTGCTGCATGACTGAGCAGCCTACGATGGGTGTGGTTTCGTTTGATGTCTTGGCAGTTTTCATAGAGGACTCGATAATGACATGACCTCTCTGCTCAACAGCTTTATGACGTGTTAGCTCGTTAGGTGAATAAGCCTAAGCTACTCCATAACGCTTTCTACATCCTAAAGTACTTGAAAAAGGTAAACAAGTGGCCGTAGTCCAATCTTGATTCGATTTGACTGATTTGTTGGGTTTAACGTCCCAAAACCAGCTCTGATTATGAGAGACGCCGTAGTGGAGGTCTCCGGAAATTTCGACCACCTGGGGTTCTTTAACGCGCACTGGCATCGCACAGCACAACGGCCTCAGCATCTCTCCTCCATCAAAATGCAGCCGCCGCGGCCGGGATTCGATCCCGCAACCTTCGGGTAGTCCAATCTTTCACTGCCACCTTCTTACGTATTATGCCACAGAAAGCTCCTCCACTAGTGCCCCTTCATGGGCAACCATCTGCTATCTGAGAGCACACGCCTGGTTTGACACATAAATGCCTTATGCCAGGGTCGTCAAGACTTCGACTCCTTCACTTCTCGACTCTGTTCGGCTTCGCTATGTTCGAAGTAAACGGGAAAATATATCATGTTTGCATTCGCGGCTATTTTTAGGCATGCACAAGCAAATATTCATATCAGCTTGGTGCCGTAAAATTCTGTCACCGCTACCAGTGTGTTTGCTTCATAAACATTTCCTGGAGATTTTAGGAATCGGTGTTATGAGAAGCACTCAGCGAGAAAATTGCGTAATACGAATTCTCTGGCTTTCAGCCAAGTGTTAAGAGCGCGATTAAAGTCGTTGTGCATGGTGCATGAGTGCCCACCCACCCAAGAGTATGTTTGAAGGCCAGCTCCGGCGATTTTTCTTCAACAGATGTCAATAAAATTCTCTAGGAACGTTCCTAGGCTAACTTCTGTCATTTGTGCAGAATTACAGGCTCCAGTGATATCAAATTTCCTGCACTTCAATATTTACTGATTACCTGAAACAATACCCCTGGTGTCCTACAATTGTTAGCCACACGATGTGTGGACTTCATTTTAGGCAAAGCGAGAGAATGCCTACCATATCGCGGCCCTCGAGATCTAGGTGCGCCACCAACCTTCCCGACCTTACTGCAAGGGTAAGGGCTCATGCGCTGTCGCCCCGTTCAAGAAGCGGGTTGACCGGTTTGACGTGACCGCTGGATAGGAGTTAGGCCTCAGTTTAGCGCGTTTTTTGCCATTGTTAATTATTTTGCACTTTTAAAGGATTTCTGCTATCAGGAGCGTGATAGGAGTGTCTCAGGAACATGCAATCGCCAGTGCCTTAACATGCTCGAAATATCGCCGAGTTGGCCCTTAACGTGGGCTAAACACCAAGGTCCACAGGACTGCGTCGAGTGAATGGTAGCTCATGCTACAACGTAAATCACGGGTAAATGACAGAGTTCTTTCTTCTATAAGCATAAAATGCATGCGCATGTAAAGACGAATGGAAAGTAAGGAATCCTCAGTATATGAGGTTAATATCAGCATAGTATTCTACAGCATGATTAGTGCTGCGCCGCAGATATGGGCAAAGGTTCCTGTACGTGGTGCCATGTAACTTCAGTTTCTTGAAGTCATGATGGTCGAACACTATGCACTTTTCGGAGTTCCATGAGGCACATCCAAAGCTACGAGAGTATGACGGGATGAGAGAAAACGAAATCCATTAAAACGGTCAAAACTGCGACATCGTACAATCCCATCCTCAGAGACTCGTGTGTTCGTGAATGGTTTGGCGGCCAGAGAATAAACCTTGTACCGACTGATCTAACAATGAATGCCTTCGAAGAAGATTGATGTAAAGAACACCATACTTACGATGTCCGCACGCAATACTCAGCTGAGGTACCGAACGATGTGATTTGCGGCTGTCTTCGCCCCCTTTTATAATCCTTCTAGCGATGATACGAAGCGCCGCCATGATGAAGTCAGCACAGCTGTCGAAGATCCCCATTCGGAGAAATGAGTCACCTCTGAAAGCCGTAGGCTTGATTCCTGTTAAAACGCTCGAAATGTGAAGGACTTCTCGGTATTGAAAAAGCTCATCACGGTTATACCAAGCACGTTACGTATGCGCTGAAAATTCTGGGAAGCACACTCGGGGAGCGCGAGTGCTCTGCCTACGCCGGTTAAATTATGGCATCGACGCTAGCTCTGTTTACAGTCATTGCGACAGCGACGAAACTTTATGATGAGTCCTTCGCCGTTCTACTCGCTACAAACGCCCAAATACTGTCTCTAGCGTCCGTGTTAGCCGGTCATAGCAGTGCCATGTAGCAACTGTATTCAGATGCCGACCAAAAGTGATATCGCAGCCGAAGTCTGTAAAAGCCATTATGTTTCCTCGTGGCACATTTGCTGACGATTGCTTTCGTTACCAAGCAATCAATTCCGTTGGCGATCACTTCAACCTGATGCATCGCCGTCAAACTATTACTGGTTTGTATAACACATGGAAAATCCCATATAGTTCTTCCAAATGTCAAATCATATATTTCGCACGTAAGCGCAGTGTTTCCATATTTGCATACATTATATAGACTACTATTCTTTCACGTAGCACTGCCTACAAGTATCTTAGCGTGAACTTCACCAATAAAATGTCTTGGTTCTCCCACTCGCATATTACCACGGTCTGCGCTACTGCACCTAAAACGCTTAGTTTTATAGGCGTAACTTGCAGAAATCATTGCTGACATCCACAAATTAGCACGCCTGGTGACTGTACCCCTGCAATTAGAATTTGCATTCGCAGTGTGGCCATATTAGGAAGAATATTTCATAAGCACGCTTGAAAGCATAAAGAACAAAGCTGCCGGATACACAACTCGAAATTATGATCGGAACCACGGTATCATGCCGATAAAACTCGATGGTCCTGCAAATTTTTGGCATTTTGGCACCATCATGAGAGCTCGTCTACTGCCGACCTACGCCAGCATCTTTATTAAGCAGCAATTAGAAGCGCTGCATTAGGAATCTTCGTCGCTGAAACCTCGCATTTACCTCCGTTAAACAAAGGAGGAGCAGAAGCAAAAAGCTTCACTAGGGACGATATTTAAAGGCAGCTCTGGATGGCGCCATCAGTCCGGGGCTCCACTGGCTGCTCCGGCTCGCTGAGCTTAGCCTAGGATGACCGATTGGCTCTCCCGGTCCTCGCTTGCAAGCAGTGCCTCCCACTGCCGAACGAAGTCCGGTACGCTTGGAAGGGGTGAGTTGAATTTTTTCTGGCCTAGCCGCACATTCCCACGTGATGTGGGCCGGTGTGGGTTTTTCCACCACGCACGGACAGGTGCCTGTAATGGCCGGGTCCATCTTGCAGATAAGGCTGAGGTGCGGGTATGAATTTGTCTGCATGCGACGGCAGTCTTGCGCTTCTGTTCCATTTCGATTGCGGAGGCCCAAAGGTACACCGCTCCCTCCCCTGAATACCTAGTATGTCGCGCACTACGCACGGAGGTTCCTCTAAGGTGCTGCCCGCCACTTGGTCGTTGCTGCCTCGAGCGACGCGGTTTTCAGTCATTTGTGCACTGGACACCACATTATGCTGTGGTCAATGTCGAGGCATGAACCTAGACTTCTCTTGGCGCTGCGCGGTAGCATTCGCCGCATACAGACTTGACAAGCTGCCTGCGAGTCTGTACTCACAAAAGCCGGCTGACCCTTAAAGTCGGCGTTACGTGTGGCCAGTGCTACGGCTTCAGCCTCGGCTGTGCAGAACGAGATGATCTGAACCCTGCCAGCTAGCGAGGTCAAGGGATAAAATGGTTTCTCGATCAATGTTAAAGATTTGTTACTCTCTTCCTCTCTACGAGCTGCTTCAGTTCGTTGATGACAGCACTGACGCTTTTGGGTCAATAGAGTTTCAAAACCCCTCGGGTTATTCGGTGGGTGGGTTTCCAGAATTGTTGACGCTCTGTCTAGGGTCTACTTATGTTTCTTGGAATGAGCAACATTTTATCGGGTCATGTTTGGCACTGGTCCTGAGCCACATCATTTTAGCGCGAAAAGACAGTAGAATTCAGAAACAGAAGTTTTCTTAGCTAACGTTTCCAAATTTATGGACAATTTCCAGGTGACTGTGACTGTCCGGATGCCGGTTTTCAGGCTGCTGTTCTCAGACTTCTAGGATTCTTCAGTCAACAATTGCTGCCTCTTGAACTCACACGACGAAGTCTGATAACTGCCTAAGTTTCTTTAACCTGAAGCTGTGCTTTTTGAGCAATCATTTACGTTAGCTGTTCGCACCGAGAAGTGGGAAACTACTTCTGCCTTTTCATTCGGCACATTCACAACCGCCGAAAAGGGGCATTATTAACGTGTGTCTCATCAACGCCCTTAAAAGGTCATGCTCGCACTCGGTAGAAATCAGTTTCCAAGCGCTGGTTGAGCGCCTGTTAAGCGCCGGTTACCATGAGCCCCTGTTAGCTTCCGTAGCTGAAAAGCTTCTCAATCCGTTAAGGCACGGTGGGCAAGACCCTAGGAACCGTGTTGCAGTGCTCCCTTATTTGCCCAACATTTCCCATAGGGAGAAGAAAATCGGGCAGCGCGCTGACGTCAGGGTGGATTTTCGCGCTCCGGAGAAGCTTTCCAAGCTTTGCAAGCTTGTGAATGGTCCTCCTTCTAGTATACCTGAATGCCCCGTTCAGCACAAGGACTCCCTTTGTGCCCTGCACCACCAAAGTGGCGTATCTCATTCGGCTTTCTCGCGGAAAAAAGTACATAGGGCAAACAGGACGGTGCCTAAATGAACGTTCAATGGAGAAAGATAAAAATGTGCACAGCACGATTCACAGCCACCTTGGAAACCTATGCGGTGACTGTGGATGTGTGGCTCTCCTTAGGCGTTGCTCGGCGCCGAGTAAGGACTGGTCGCAGCTAACACGTGAAATGGAAGCGTACCACATAACAAAGTTAGGCAGCTCGTGTATGATTTTCCCTTCAGTTGCCCTACCACAGGAAGAAATCGCATTTTGAATGGTTATGATTACATGCGTTGGCTTCGCTTTCACTGCATCAGCACTTTAAAAACGAATTGTCATCCCTTTGTTACCGTCACGGGTTCACTCACAATGACCCCTTAGACGCATGTGGCCTCACTACATATACATGGGCCGTGTTTCTGCAAATAAAGGTTGTTGAAAGTCATCATTGTGTGCGTCCTCTGCTTTTGTCCTTGTTTCTTGCGCGCTAGAGTTACATTAGTTATGCTTCACCAACAAGCTTGTCTCTACACACTTCGTGCTAATAGCTTCGGCAAGGAATACCAACACATCTGCAAAAGCGCTATAATAGCTTTCTCGCAAGAGGTAGCTGGTACTCGAGATAGTTCGCCCTGTCCAAAATATCCACCAATATTCTGCAGTTGAAAACCGGACGCCTGCCCGCGACATCAATCTTGCGTTGCCCCACGAACTAGCGATAAGTGGGAGAGCACGGACGAAAAATATTTGAATAACAAGTGCGAGCACTCAACTGTAACAGGACATTCACTGCGACACACAAGAAAGCATGATGCCCATTTAAAAAATGTGGCTGCTCCCTTTGTCAAAGGGATTGGTATAACACGAAAGTGAAATAAGCAGGTGAATGTTAATTGGTGCATCGGTGTTTCGCGGGTACGGCAGAGTTTGTCGTGTATGAACCGACGTCCACGCATCGCCTCCATAACATCAATGACCAACCCCTTGTAGTAAATGGAGTAGTTTACGTAATAACTGGACACAGTCCATAGGGCAGTCCGTAATAACTGGCCACGAGACAAGGGTATCAGTCATATATACTTGCGCCACGTTGACCCATCAATGTTGTCGCCTTGCTTGGGCGCCTAAAGCAGCAGTGCTCTTGTTGCCATCACGCTCAAGGATCGGTCGGCTATCCACGACTAAAGGCGACCGGTGCTCTGCCATTGCGCTATCGGTGCAGATTGATTGATTTGTGGGGTTTAACGTCCCAAAACCAGCTCTGATTATGAGAGACGCCGTAGTGCAGGGCTCCGGAAATTTCGACCACCTGGGGTTCTTTAACGTGCACTGACATCGCACAGCACACGGGCCTCAACATTTCGCCTCCATCGAAATGTAGCCGCCGTGGCCGGGATTCGATCCCGCGACCTTCGGATCCGCAGCCGAGTGCCATAACACTAGACCACCGTGGCGGGGCATCGGTGCAAGTGAGCTTTACGAACCAACGGTGGTACGAAAGCGGCTATGAAAGCGGCTCCGCACGTGTGCCTCGAAGCGTACTTGGGAACGCGCCTGGACGACGAAGCGAAGGAACGCTGCAGTGGTTCGGCATCCCCTGGATGGCAGCGTCGTCCTGGATGCAAGCGCCGAACCGGACGAGAGCGTCGTAGGGCGAAGGAATATAAGGTGCGTCAGTACAGTTGAGCGTGTGCGGCGTTAGTGCAGTGGTAGAAGAGCAATGGACACCTTTCGTCGTGGAGCGTGCTGCTACGAGTTCGATTTCGAATGCATGAACAAAGTTTTTTGCGAGTATCTTTCTTTTCTTGACTATGTTTGTTTTACTGCGTCATAACCGTTACGGTAGTGACGTATGGGGTTGTGATGCACCCCGGCATAAAACACCTTTGTGTTAAAAAAGATCACATCAAAATTTTCACCGGTAATGTCAAAAGCGGCACGGACCTGTTAAATAATGACAAGCACAAATGGTCAGATTTCCACATATTCATATCTAAACATATCGTTTCCTTCTTAGACAAAGCTACCGAAGGGCACCTAACACAGTTTTCCTTTTGGTTTTCAACTTCTACCGCTTCCCTAATTTCTCATGTAATCTTTATTTTTGTGTTGCTCACCACTTTCGTCTGTTTGAGAGCATTGGTACTCATCCGAAATCCCTGTAGTGTGAGCCAAGTTGGCCAGCATGCTCCCTACCATTCTTCGATATATCTGAAGCCGGGATTTGCAGAACGGAATGTGAGTTAGTTGTTAGTTTTATGACACCAAGGCAACAAAGGACAAAAGGCGCCAGGAAAAATGCTTCCCTGATGGCTTGTGGTAAACCTTTCAATTAAATGAATGTAAAACACGAAGACGGTGATATTTATGCCATGAATGTTTATGGATCGCCTAAATATCTAAAAATATACTAAAAGAGCCTACCAGTCTTCTGTGCGTTCGACTAGCAAGCGCACATAGACTGTAGGCATTTCTATACAGCTAAAGCAGTCTCTTCGAGGAGATGGACTGCGGCCAAAATTCACATGTCACATGATACCTATGTGCTTTAAGTATTCGAACATGTTCTCATTAGGGACGTGTGGCTCTTCTCCTAGTAAAAGAATGGGATGGATCGGAGTGCATGTCCTGTAGATTTCAGAAAAGTATCGTCGTATTTTTGTTTCATAAAAGGGGGCACGTTGTGTGTAGCACAGTGAGTGTTTGGCCACATTTCTCACAGACAGGGCTCTCTTCGTCTCGGAGAATTGTGTGTTGCATGTGTGTGTGCAATACGTAGTCTTGCAAGTAGGGCTTCGTAAAATCGGTGCTGGTGGCTTACGCACTTCCACTCCTTTATCATTGGTTTAATCAGATGTAGTTTGTTGTGCTCTTCTTCTGTCCAGTTTTGTTGCCATATTGCGTGAATTGATTGTCTGAGTGCTTTTTACAGTGGTCTTCAATTGCAGTTTTGCCGATATAGTTTCCCATAAGTGTAGCTCTCTTTGCGGCACAAGCTGCCCGTTCATTTCCTGAAATTCCATTATTTGGGATCCAGCAAAAAATGTATAACTTTCCCAGTGAGCATCATCCTGTTAACCGCCCATTTAAGATCTCGAAGGAGAGGATTCTTTGTTTTTGTCCTCGACCCAAGAGCAGTCAGAAGTCAAAAGCGGCACGGAACTGTTCAATAATCAGAAGCACAAAAGATTGCTGTATATGCATATCTAAATATATCGTTTTTTTCTCAGACCAAGCAACCGAAGGGCAGCCAGCACAGTTTTCATTTTGGTTTTCAATTTCTACCACTTCTCTAATTTCCCATGTTCTCCCGATTTTTCTGTTGCTCACCACTTTCGTCTTTTTGAGGATTGGTACTCATCCGCAATCCACGCAGTGTGAGCCAAGTTGGCCAGCATGCTCCCTACCATTCTTCCATATATCTGAAGTCGGGATTTGCAGAACGGGATGGTGAAACCTATATGTTCAAAGAAATATTTCCATTGGTTTGTGCACAGCCCCTTTTCCGAGTGACTTTTATATTTTGTACGCGATAATAAGCTCAAAGAGCTAGCACTTGGACCAGTTGACATTTTCCCGTGGTTTTAGATTGTAGACGACTCATGGTACATTTACTTGGTGAAGCAGCTAACATCTCTGGAGCCATCAATAAAACATTGTCTCTCTCAGCTTTTGATTTTGAACGCAGAAACTTTGCTGTCTTTCTGTTTGTCTGTCTGTCGCACGATTCAGCCAACCGTCCAAAGTTTAACCACTTGCCTAACGCCCAGCCATCTATCTGGAACTGATAGCTGCGCTCGTACTCTTGAGCACTGTCGATCAAAAAGCAAATATTAGGCATACCTGAGGCACAACATCAATAAGTAGGTTTAGGAGGTGTGTTCCTTTACCAGAAAAGGCATAGATACGTAATACTAGTGTTTGTTAGGCTGCGCTAAAAATTCGACGCTATGCACGAAAAAGGCCTCTGCCGACGATTTGTTGCTGCCGCCTGGCAGTTGCAGAGGGATTGTGCACAATCTCATGTTTCCCGACGGCGCTGCCAGATGGCGTCCATATGTCACGCAGCGTAGTACGGCCGGCAGATGGCTATCGTCTTTCGACGACATTTGCAGCGAAGCACGCAGATACGCGGGCAATTTTTTGTTGGAGTGTTCTCTGAGGTCCTTAATCCATTGATTCTCGCTTATGAACAATTTTGCTGTTTTTAGATTGCTCCATGAATCATTTATGGTGGTGCTACGAACCGAGAGGCAACAACCCTGTCCTTTCCTTTCGTTCGGCGAACTCGAAGCCAGCAGTTGCGATTTGTATGTTTGTGTGGAGACCGTCGGAATTAAAAGACGAAACCGAAGAAGGCGAGCCAGGGACAAGTGACGAGCGCAGCAGCAGCATAAGATAACAAAAAGAAAACAAAATAGAAGCAGAAGACGAGGAAGAGAAAGGCGCGTGCGACGCGCAGGGCAGCCAGGCACCACTATTCCTTTAACCTAAATTTGATTATCATATTCGTACTACAATTTTTTTTGTATTTTATTAGGAGTTCTCTCCCACACAAATTTCTTTTCCGGTTCATGGCCGATCCCCCAGAGTGGGTTGCGCCAAGATACCCAAGGACCAACCAACCAACCAACCACCGCGGAGGTAGAACTAGTGCGCTGTTGAACAGGTTGAGCCACTTTCAGTTTCAGTTTATTGGTTATGACAGAAACGAACTGCGCGAAAAACACGGACGAGGAAGACACACGAACAAGCGCAGTTACTAGCAACTGAAGATTTATTGGAAAACCACATACATATAAAGAACATGATAAAATCACGTGAACCGATTAGAGATTGGCGGTTAAATAATCAATCTCCAGATGGTGCAACAGAACCGAAGGCCTAGCGACACACATATTGCCATACTTATGAATGTGAAACGCCTCAGCAATCTCTCGCGCTTTCCTATCTTTATGCCGGGACAACACTTTCGTTTTGCGCAACAGCGGATGACATTCACAATCTCTGCAATGTAAGCATAAATTAGATGAAGGGTGGGCCTTCAATGAAGCCCTGTGAACCATCAATCGGTTGTTCAGACATCTGCCGGTTTGTCCGATATAACACTTTCCGCAGGACAAGGGAATCAGATACACAACACCCTTCCCACATTCAGCCAAACCGTCCCGATCTCGGTGATTGACATCACATACACTCCACTTTTTTGCTTTACCTTCAGCCTTCCTATCAACCATTCCGCAAATTCGACCCAACTTGTTCCTTGATGAAAAAACCACCTTAACACCAAAACGATTTCCAACCTTTTTCATGCGGTGGGAAAACCCATGTAAATACGGAATGCTTATGATTGGCACATCTTTATCTCTGGCCGCCTTGTTAGCAGCGTCCTTGCTCACCTGCTTGAACTTAATCAATAACCTTTCGCTGAGGGAAGCCAGATTTCCTTCCGGAAAGTTTGATAACCTGAGCCTATTAAGCTGGTTATTGAAAGCCTCCGACATTTGATGTGGACACGAATTGCGCAGAGCAGATTCTAGGCACGATATGGCAATACCATTTTTTACCAGCTTGGAATGACAAGATCTAAAATCCAGAATGGGCTTGACCGACCTAGGCGAATACCACCAACAAGTGTGCTCCTGTACCATCTTGATTTTCAAATCCAAAAACTGAATACAATTCTCTTTTGGGACTTCAAAGGTATAATTCAAACCCCGCCCCTTTTCCTTGAACAACTTGAGCACATTCACCCTAGAAGTTACACAACTGTTCTTCTCCACAAAAACAAGATAATCGTCTACATAACGCAAAGTCTTAAGAGCCACGGAACCCAAGTCCACTTCCAGGTCACAATCAATCCTGCTCAGGTATACCTCGCTCAGTATAGGTGCAACCCTGGAACCAATACACACACCCGATTTCTGCCTGTACACTCCACCTTTACAATCAATCAAAGTCGACCTCAAGTACACGGACAATAGTTCTAGGAACGCCGCTACAGGTATACCACTATCGTTCCGGAACCTTAGTTCGTCATTGTCCTCTTCTATACAATCCTTTACACTTTTCATCAGGGTGTCATGGTCCAGCGAGTAGAAAAGATCTTCCACATCTATACTAAACACCGACATGGGTCCTGGTGTCCTCGTCCTCAAGAACTCGATAACATCGTCCGAGTTCCTCACACGGAAGGGATCTCGGATGCGCAGAGTCTCTAATCGGTTCACGTGATTTTATCATGTTCGTTATATGTATGTGGTTTTCCAATAAATCTTCAGTTGCTAGTAAAAACTGCGCTTGTGCGTGTGTCTTCCTCGTCCGTGTTTTTCGCGCAGTTCGTTTCTGTCATGCATTACCAACTCGCCCAGCGTTCTATCCTTCTAAATTATTGGTTATATAAGCATCAGTAACATAATACTGTTCCTGGCCGTTCCTATGCTCGGTTCTTGGCGAGGCCCTGGGGTGCTACCGCATAACGATTCTATTCCTTTTTCCATGCCTTTTGACGTCACTGGCCGCCTGCCATTGGTCGAAAAATTTTCGCCTCGCCTGACGTCGCCAGACGTCCGCTGGAGCGCAGGAAGCCAAAATGACGTTTGCGCACTCATTATGCACGGGCGAAAGGAATAGATTTTGGCATCGCCGGAGAGCGATGCGTTTCGAAAGGAATGGAAAAAGGCATCGTACATGGCGTCGTCTGCTCGGTCAGGGGCGGCGGTAGGCTTAACGGCGGAGGCTTCGCTGTTGCGGCGGGCGCCGGCGAGCCTCGACTACGTCGACGGAGGGAATCTGACGGATCGTTTGACCTGCCGGGTGATGAATTTCGACGGCATTTTCGTCCGTGCAATGCTTGAACGGTGAAGTCGCGTATGAACTCGAAACGAAGCGACCGACGGGTCTGTCGGTCGAACGGAAGGTGTTGTGCGCGCCGCGTTTTTATGCTACCGGGAGCTCTCACGAGGTTCTATAGGATGCGAGGAGACGATTCGGGTGTTGCACGCGACGGTGAGCGAGTGCGTCAGGTGCGTCTCGCTTGTTATTGTGAGCGCTGGCGGGAGACGAACCGGTGGGGCTACATGTCAACAACGGCTCATGAAAAAGGCGGCCCTGAAGGAGTGCTTTATTCGTCGCGGCGTCATTCATTCCCGGCGTGGTCGGATGTGTGGACAGCGCTCTCATCGGAGTCAATGTGCCCAAGGGATACAGGAAGACTCCTTCCATGTATGGACACCACTTCTACGGCCTCAACGCCACGACCGTAAGTACATTGCCTTGTGCGTTTTGTATGGTACGCTTGCACGAGATTCATATAAGAGTGCCACACGAGCACTCTTAACCGCGGCAGACGGGGCTGGATTTCTTGATCGCAATCAACGCTGTCACTGCTACATGGCCTAAACTAATCTGGATCGAGTCTGGCGCTGATGTGAGCGAAGTGCGATAGAGATCGCGATGCGCATATTGCGACCGTGATCCCTATCGGACCTGACGGCGATTGAAGGTGATCGTGTAAGATATGACGGTCGGCCGGTTTATTGCATTTGCTAGCAATCGGTTGTCACCGCGCACATTTTTTTCCTCTATCTACGATGCGGATGTGCGCACTCTCGCTGTGGACTGCATGCGACCGGAATTTGGCTACGATGTCGGGGCGCACTGTAGAGCAAGGAGAATGCCTTCTTAGACAAAAGAGGTTTTGTCGCGAAGTTACAACTGCAGTAGCTAATTGCACAGCACAGCTTGTGCAACAGTGCTTTTAACCAAATTACGAGTGCACTATTACATGCCTGTTGCAAGATAAACAAGCAGTCCCCGTCAGTGCTGTCACGATTTTTTTTACTGGAGGTTGCTACTAAATTGATGGGAAAAGTAAATATATAGATCACAGCAGTAATGCAGGCTCAGCGCAGCCGTTGCAGCGAAGTAGCATTATTCCTTGTGGTACTGACTTACTTCTTGTAAAGCGATGGCACACAGCTTGGTACACCATTCCCATAAGCGTAGTAGGAGAGGGGTCCAAACCTGACCCCGAAATTGTTCCAATTGTAATGTGTATATTTTCACTTTCACAAACAAATATCTGTGTGTATATATATTGCAGGTGTGTGAGAGTGTACACGCGTGTGTCCCCTCGAAAAAAGAATGCTGCCAGCTGACTACGGTACTGACTGTATTTCTTTTCATGCAGGTGACTGGCTACCCACTGCAGCCATAGCTTCTGAGCCCGATCCCTGGCCATCCACTTACACACACTGCACAAGCGAAATTCACCACAGATCATCTTTCTATGCACTCCACGAGCCAGACGTCGCTGCCAATATCCACTGCAGCGTGTGCTCCACTGTGCAAGCTTAGACTTAATGAGGGCTTTCTCAAGTTGGATGTAGGTGATATCAGCAAGAACAGCCAGGAGTAGAATCCCACAGGGCTTGCCCCAAAACAGGGGATCGAGATCACTGTATTTAAATCAGAACAATATGCAGTGTGGAACACCGTTGTTGCAAAGTGTGGCACTGCACGCGCATTCTTTGAGGAGGGTATAGATAAAAGTAGAACTACTGCAACATATCGTTAAGCAGAACAAAGCGTAGCTGCAATAAATATTGCGGCCATTGTACTGGCGTCGAAGAATCAATTCATATAATTTCTGCTGCTATACACCACGTTGTTCAAATGTGGTACCAGACGTTTGACAAAAAAGGAAACTTACATTGTTCAAGTAATTCAGCCGCCACACTAAATTACGGAATACATACTGCATACTGGAGCGTGGTCACAACCATGAAACATTTAGTGTGTTGACATGCTGTCACTAAAGACGTTTAAAGCAGTCTCTAGAACGTTCGATGTGAAACAATATGGTATTTAATGCGTACTTTGGATTATAGTACAGCACAAATGTGTATATTATGTTCCATGATGTGCACTAGAATGGAGAGGACCAGTTCTTGCATTTCAAGTTTTTTTTCTGGTATATTCCACTTCATCAGGTGGAACGCTTGGAAGTCTATGCATGCCGTCCGTAAAAAAGAAGCAGGGGTATAACGCTCCGACAAACGAACATCAAGCATAAAATACAAAGTAATGTATTTTGATTTTTTCGCGAACAATGCGAGCGTTTTTTTTTGTGATGGTGATGGCTGCCATCAAAGAATTTGTTTCTCAATCAATGCAAGCAATGGCCTGCATTTTGGTTGTGGAAGTACACGGCACAAAGAGCACTGACTTTGACAGCATCGCACGTGATGTATGAAACAGAGTGTGCTTCGATTCAGTGTGTCACGCACAGCAACACATTGTGAAAGCCCCTTCAATGCCTGTTGCAGCTGTCGTCATGTGCATGCATATTGTCCAGTAACTTCTGCGAAAATGCAACTGTTTTCTTTTTTTTTTCAATCTCTCATTTGTCTGGGAATGAAGTTCACTGCTCAAGCTGTTGTTACACAGATGGCAAAAATACTGTTGTGGCCATGATTTTTAGGTTCGGTAAGACAGGATAGTGTTCTGCATAGCTTCCTGCTCATCTCGTAGCTTCATACTGAAGCTTGCAAGCCACCAGCTGCAGAAAAGTGCAACTAGCACAGCTTGTGCTCCATCAACAGTCTCATTCACTCTGCTTCCACTTTCCGCACCAGTCTTCCACATAACCATCACGCAATTCGCTTCAGAGGGTAAAGATGCCATCGAAATTCACCATTACCCGGCATGCCAAATACTGTGGTGGCTACCTTTGAAATCCGATCAGACTCCAAAAAACCGAAAGGCTGATTGATCATTAGTAAAAGCACCTGCATTTGCAAAAACAAGTGGTAGTCAATAACCAGAAGATTCCAAAATTTTATTTCTGTGCTGTACAAGTTACCGCTGCTGGTTGAAATGTGTACAGGCCAAGGGGGGCTACCTCTAATGTAAACATATGCAACAGCACTCATTATTGCGCACCCATAATTCTACTCTGCCCTCATATGCCCTACGCATAAAAATAGCAGGGGGAGGGGGACTGCACTATGCTGTGAGAAAAGCAAATAGTTCATTGTCGAACAATGTGCATGAAGAGCAGCTGCATGTGTAAATAGGACTGTAACGTGTGTCAAGTTCAATGTTTACAAAGTAAGCCTGCAGCATAAATGTGTAAATGACAACTAAATAAATCTGCTCAATGTTAACATCATTATGATTCCTTCCAGCATACATCTACGGCCTTTGTTTTTCTGTCTCTAAGTAGAACATTCCTGCAAAGCACCATGCTTATAGAGTTAATATAATTACTGTGTAGACTACCACCTTATACATTATGCACTCTTCATTGCAAGAAAAAACTGTTTTAGACCAATACAGTGAGATTTCTTTGCTTGTAATGTTGCACAAATTG
The DNA here is from genome assembly GCA_013339685.2 of Hyalomma asiaticum. Classification (NCBI taxonomy): domain Eukaryota; kingdom Metazoa; phylum Arthropoda; class Arachnida; order Ixodida; family Ixodidae; genus Hyalomma; species Hyalomma asiaticum. Next base: position 77,912,047 of record CM023490.1, read on the forward strand.
CCATTAATTCTCAGCAACTAACCACCTCCATAATGTATGGTGTAGGAGATTATGAAAGACTATCAGCTATTAATTGACAGCCCACAATGAAAGCAGCTACTTGCTTTTTATGAAACACTGAGTCGAAGGAATTGAAATGATGAATATGTTTAAAATCCAGCACCACATTGCTTACGCGACGCAAGGTGTGTTCTAAGCGTGTGTAAGTTCAGCAGTGCACAGGCATAACATTGCTGTGACCTTCCACTCTGATGAAAAATTGTGGATCTATGCATCAGAAGATATCACAGGTGACACCACGAAACCTCTGTTAAGCTGCATAGCATCAAATAAAAGGAATGCTCACTAGCAAAACTAAGTATGCATCCACGAACTGCACAGTGATTGTACAAATAAACCAGAAAGGAAAATATTGCACGTAAAAGAACCTTGCAGCATACAAAATGCCTTCAAACAGGATCAAAAATAAGTAATCTCAGCTCGCATTGAGTGCATAATATACAAGAACATCCCTTGATATTATTTGCTTTTTGGCGTCAAAATACACAAACCACAAGAGAGTACAAGTGATGAGCGCCACACATGAGACAGGTCACTGTACTCTCTTGTGGTTTGTATCTTTCAGTGCCACAAAAAAAAATGATTGCATACCAACTAGTCCAACAAAATGTTCAGCTAATCTTGTGATAAAAATGGACCTACATGCACACTAGTGTTGTGTTGAAAATAAATATATTACTGTATGAATCCTATAAGCATAAAATGGTATAAAGGAACGAGAAATTGTCCGTAGTTCAACAAAGAACTTTTAGCATAAACCTAAACGTATAAATCAAAGTAGAAGTATACAGGAGTAAAAAAAATATATGAGAGACTAAATACAGGCAACTACACCACAGAGACAGGTGCAAAAGCAAGAAATTTTTCTCCGATAGTTTTGTAAAATGCTTCATGCACATGTAAGTCGCGACAACAAAACCCGAAGCTGTCACGACCTACAGCTGTACTACAATGAACATGCAGATTTGCAGTGTGCCGTCGAGTCTGATGTTACATGACAATGATGGGATGCCTGGAAGTTCGTGCTTCCACAATGAGCTTTTGGCACAGCTTCGTGTTTTGGACGCTCCTGCTATTGTGGTATAATTAAAACAGTGAATTAGTGCTTCACTTAAACACTGTCAAAAGTACTTCCTGTCATAAGTTACAGATACTCAGTCTTCAAACAATCAGCAGCACATGAAGTAGCTTAAGACAAAGAAAGGGCACCATAATGAAAATTTTCGCCCTTACGCATGCCTACTCTAATGAAGCGGGTCAAAGAGGAGGGTGGGGTTGAGCTGGGGCAGTAAATTTCGTGAGGGCATAGACAAGCTGCTGCAGCAGGCACTTGATGTCATCTGGCACCCTGAACTCCAGCACCAGACGCTGTGCGCCCAGCTACTGCTGGCTCGGCTTCTGGGATTCCTCGTTGCTGGTTGAAAAAGAGATCAAAATCAATTTATGCGCAAGGCAATCGACGGCTGACTCATGCATGCACTTCCACTAATACTGATATGCCAGGCCTCAACCAATAAACGCGTCAGCCGTCGATTAGCTTAAACAGAGAGGAGATAGAAAGCCTTAGGAGTTGTCTATGGCGAAGACCGGCACGTGTAACCGATTGACAGGTGGCGCTACCATTCCGAGCATGCGCAGATAAGCTGTGTGTCTTTCTTTTTCGCCTCTGTGCTGTGCATCAGTTGTTAGTCGGCGTTCATGTTGTTCACTGCTCTCCTTGTGTCCGTGTCCTGCACGCCTCTTCTTTTGATTATGGACTGTTACCAACTCGCTCAACTTTCTGTCCTTTTGTGCTGATCACAGATTTCATGAAATTACGCTCTGCCGTGGCGGTGCCCCGTCAAACGGCGCTCGCTACCTTGCGAGTTCTCGCGGCCAGTTCACGATGTTCCACTTTACTGTCCGATAATATGACGAGTTGTCCTCCGAACAGCTTCCTGTTGCAGGAAAACAAAGCGCGCACATCAAACAACGCACGTAGTGGCAAGAGACCACGGCACTAACACTTTGTACTCACCTCAGTTGAGTGTTCCGTCACTCCCAGAAAAATGCGGAGTGTAAAATTTCTTCCCAGGCGAAAGTACTACGCTTCCGCGCCAAAGTTGCAATTGATACGGTCGAATAACCGATGAAAAGAGTCAGCTGTTTCCCACAGCGGTTGCCATTTTGTTCGCGCTGAGCGATATGTCTTCGATTCACGTACGGCGCAAATGTGGCTACGACTACGAATACACGTGTGTTTGCGTTTTGTTTGCCTCATATTTCCTTCGCTTTCGCATTTTTATGCTACTAAACCATTTTCATTTAATAAGCGCGCAACCGCAATTTTAATAACCACTTCCTTACCAAACCTAATTACTATGCAAACCGGCGAAGACGACGGAGAAGGAGGAGAAAGAGCGGCCGCTTACGATTGGGCAGTTTGAAATACGCCGAGCGTCGCCGCCCACCGCTGACGACAGCAGTGACGAAACGCCGAAAGGCATTGGAATAGAAAAAGGAATCGCTACGCGGCAGCACCCCTGGACTCGAGGTGCCTGCCTGGTGGTGCAGACGCGAAAGGGCGTCTGCAGTGACGCCGCGTGGAACAGGCGCAAGTACCGCGTGATCGTGTTCGGTTCCTGGAGCGACTTCTGTCGATGTCAAGGAAGAGGCCTAAAGAGAGCGCGAGGTATGCCACAGGAGCTGCTGCCCACGGTAAGGCAGATGTGGGCAGGCACGTCCCACGTTTGACGCCGAGACGCCGCCGTGCTGATTCGCCACGTCCGCCGTCAAGTCGCACGCTGCCGCCATGCCGACTCGCCTCCTCAGACGAGTCATCACGACGCCACCGTGCAAACTCGCCCACTGACCGGTCAGCAAGACTGTCCGCGTACCGGCGATGAACGACTACGTCGTGACTAACGTGCGAGACTGTCACTTGCTTTCTTGAACTCTTTGCTCCGTGGACCGTAATCCTCTTTATAAGCGTTGGTTTAACTTCTTCATTAATGCTGTACCCATCTCCATCATCTCGTCAAATAAAGATGTTTTCTCCTTGTGCGCGCGTTCCCGCCATTTGTTGTCGCGTGACCGTACACAAACATCTCGTGACGAACGTCACTAACCATCCCTGGGCAGCACGCAACGTACGGCCGATATTGGTTTTATGGCGGCAAAGCGCGGCCCATCTACGGCCTAATGTTGCCGGCAGTGAGCCAGTATCGGCTGAGCCGCCGTCAATGACTCGCAACGTCGGGTCACTATAGCCGCTGCCCCGCCGATATCGGCAGGCCGCCGACTGTAATTGGCAACATGGGGCCGTATATACGGCGATACTGCTGAGATCGGCTGAGCTGATGGCTTTCAACGGCAACTATGGCGCCGATTCTCCTACTCTACAGGCAATATAGGCTGGCCATCGTCTTTTATTAGCAATACTATGCAGCTGTGCCACCTTAGAGCCGACACTGGCTGAGACGATAACCTTCTCCGGCAAATGCGGCACCGATTTTGCCGTCCTTTAGACAATATGGGCTAAGACGTCATTTTTTATAGGCAACATTGTGCCAAGTAAGCCACCTTGGAGCCGACGTCTGCTGAGCCGATAACTTTCTCCGGCAAATGTGGCGCCGATCTTGCAGTCGTTCGGCATCGTCTGAAAAATGGCAAATTCGGCGCGATATTTGCCTAAAAATATTATTTCGCAGGAAACATTGAACCATCTCTGCCGTCCTGGAGGCAACGTCGTCTGCGCCACAGGTTTTCATGGTTGATTCCGGCCGGGCCTTTTTCGAAGCCTGCTGTATAAATAATTGAGATCCGATCGAGAGAAGCATGACCGAAGTTCACCTCAGAGGTTCGACGTAAGAATCAGATGTTGAGCTTCATATATCCACGCCTATACGCGTTTCAGTGCCGGAACATAACGCACGTGTTTTGAGCAGGATATAATATTCTGTTCGCGCTCTTTGTCTTTCATGGACACGGCGCGCAAAAAGCACGCATTTAGAAAAACTGTTGATATATACACCTATAGGCTGTTTTACTGGGACACTGCGAAATAGGCTGGCGCAACAGTTAGCATTATCCGGAAGGATCGAGAAGCATGGTGGAAAATTATCTAATTGCGCATGTCAGAAATTAATATTCATACAAATTGAACTAGTTCGTGCTTACATCGATCAGCATAGCAACCACTGATAATGTTCAAGCAAAGTTAAACCATCGGAAGCGGTGCTGACATTTACTACTGACATTTAGTAGCCTATGGAAGGAAAGGGCGCACGGAGCTAACAGCGCAACAGCGAGGAGACAAAGAAAGATATAGCGCATATGGTGCGCTGAAGCGGAGATAAACTCTCGCAACTGGCGTTATACTACTGACATTTAGCAGCCTATGCAAAGGAGGGTATATGCAGATAACACCACAACAGCGAGGGGACAAACAGATCTAGTGATAACTTGATATTCAGATGATGTTAGCTGTTTTTATAGACCATGAAAGACATAGATCCCTTTCCATTTGCAAATTCAAATGAAGTGCTCTTGTCAAGACCCCGACATTTGCGAACAAGGCAAAAACGAAAAAAAGAAACCAGTCATATGGCAAGCATTTTACATCTCAAAGGTGGTAAAGCAATGCAGACACCTATAATTTACATACAGAGAGCTTTCCTGGTTTGTTCTACTAGAGTGTATGTGTGATCACACATACAGGCGATCTGTGAAGGCGATCTGCGTATTTTATGGTATATAAAAACAGCAAGCATGCACTGAAAAAAAATTAGCTGGAAATCAAAGCTCTCTGATGTCCCCTAGTTTCTTCATATGTTGTTGCATGGTTACAGTATAAACCAACTCGCCTAAGTTAAGGTGTTGTTGACGACGTGCCCCTCCGCTACATTTCATCGGTGCGTTCGCGAAACTAGTGTATTCCTTTCAAAACCAGCTCCTGCACAGCCCAACGCATGTATCGCAGCTCCCATAAGCTTAGCAACAGAAAGCAATAAATGTCTACTGGTCGGGTAAACTTCTACCTCCTTTTTCCACCTCCATGCTCTCTACTACCACGCAGATATAATAGGCTAATAATTCCTTAATATGTTCACGGCATTGCGTGTGATTGTTTTTTTGCTTTCATTTGTGTAACGAGCGTCAGTGCGCTCTTTCCATACCTTTCGCATTCGTTTACACATCGGCCATCGGTTACGTTGTACTAGTTAGATGAGCAGAATATATCGAGCTTGACTGCATGCTCTGTGCAGTGAGTGTAGGGTTTGTCATTGACGTTCAAATGAGACTATGGCGTTGATACAAGCCCACATCTGCGTTTTCTGGTGTCTAACGACTAATTTATTTATAAGCAATAAGAGTAAAAGAAGAGCGCGAGTAGATACAGATTCAGCGCAGTATTTCTTGTCGTCGCGCGGGAAGGCAGCATGTCTTTCCTCCGTTGTCCTCGTCGAACACAAAGGTGGAAGCCTAAGTTTCTGGATAGATTACTGCACTAGAAACAAGAAAACAAGGAAAGATATCTCGAAGCTCCAAAAGACAGACGACTCCCGACTCTGGACCGCCTTCATCATGCACAGGCTTCTCGTCGATGGACCGCAAAAGCGGGTACTGGACGATTGTGATAGACGGGAGGAAGAGTAAAATGACGGCCTTCATTATTTCGGATGGGTTATTCGAGTTCTAGGTTGTGCCACTTAGGCTTCCTTTTGTCGCGGCGGCGTTCGAACGAGTGATGTACAAGGTCGTCCACTCTTGGTGTGAACACGGCGCACCGTGGCCGCGCTCCGCGGAGCGCTAGCGCTCGTGGCATGGCCGCGCATTGATGCTAATCTAGCGCATGCGCACAGGGGCTTGGAAGCAGGATTTCGGTTCGCTTGAAAAGCGCAGGCCACAGGATGCTGGTGCATCGCAGCAAGGCATGCACTCCCGCGCTCCTCAAGTGAAACGAACCCCTTTTCCAAGCCCCTGTGCGCATGCGCTAGATTAGATTCGATGCGCGGCCATGCCACGAGCGCTGGCGCTCCGCGGAGCGCGGCCACGGTGAGCCGTATTCGCACCAAGAGTAGGTGCTTTAATCGACCTTGCACGAAGATCTGCGGCATCAGGTTCATACCGGATGCAATGAAGTCCTCGGGATTAACCGTAAAGCATCACAAGTGCGGACCTCGCGTATCAGGAGCTGTTATTTCTTGGCCATGTCTTCAGCAGGAAAGGCCTAACGCTGACCAGCGAAAACATGCACTATTGAGCGTTTTCCACGACCTACCGAGAAGAAAACAATACGAGGATTCCTTGGCTTGTGTGCGCACTACCGCAGATTTGTGCACAATTTTCGATGCAAAGCTGGAAAAGGCAGACGTGCCATTTAGGTGGCTAATACCGCAAGCAGAAGCCTTTCAGGCCCTCAGGCGTCGTCTACAGGCCGGTGCCGCCCTTGCTTACTTCGATGAAGACACGCATAGTGAAATTAATACACACACAAGTATAGTGGGCTTTTGCTGTTGCTCAGCATTATCCGGAAGGCATGAACATGATTTCGTAAATCACGAAAGGGGTCACGGAGCAGTCTTCTCTGTCGAGAGTATCAAAGTCAATTCGCCAGTAGTCACTTATCAGGTTCATCGACGAGACGTAGCGTGGATGCCTCAGCTTGACGAAAGTCATCAATGAGCGGTAATGGGTACAGGTGCTTCTTCTTCGCCCGGTTCGGTTTGCAGTCCTCCGCAGGGAAGCGCCAGCTACCATACATTTCAGTCGGTACTACCGGTGATGGCCAAGGACTTTGGAAGGACCTATAACATAATCGGCGAGCATCTTCTTCACTTGTTTCATGCCGCATTCCTTGGGAGGGAGCAGGTAAGGGTTCTGTTGGATTTGTCATGCCGGCTCCTCTGTTATAATACGGTGCTTCGGTAGTGGCGTTGTGAATGCCTCTCGCGTTCGACAAGTAGCGGTCTTAAATTGGTGCTTAAGGTAAATAAGACACCCACTTGTCCGACGGCGGTAGACTTGTGCCAACTTCAACAGCTGGTGTCACTAAGGTTGCCTGTGCTGCACCCCTGTGCACTAACGGAAATGTGCAACTTCGTGGATGAAAGCAGCCGTAGTTCCATTTCGTTTTGTTTATTTCCAACAATGAAAAGGCTGTAGTAGGCCCGAAAGAAAAAAAGGCTGCACGAACAGCTTGTCATAAAATGAAAATCATGACACGCATGCCATGAGCGGCATGATTTAGATGCCACGGTCTTAGTGCTCTCCTGGCCGTTTCGCTAATGGGATGTATGCGAAAATTGGTATGGCACAACAAGACTGCCTGACGAACATAAATGGCAGGCCATATCATCGAAATCATGATATGCATGTCGTGAGTGGCATGATTTACATGGCACGGTCTTGGTGCTGCCCTGGCCGTTTCGTTAATGGGATGTATACGAAAATTTGGTTTGGCACAACATGACTGCATGACGATCATAATTACAGGTCATAACATGAAAATCGTGATATGCATGTCATGAGCGGTATGATCTACATGCCACTCATTTCGTAATGGTATGTATGCGAAAATTGTTATGGTACAACACAACGTCATGATGAACGTAAATGACAAGTCAAAACGTTAGAATCATGACATGCGTGTATGAGCGGCATGGTTACATGCCACAGCCATTGTGCTCTTGCGGCCTTTACGTTAACTTCATATGTACCAAACTCGGTATAGCGAGACAAATTTTACGTTCCGGATGCATGCTTCGCATTTCCTTGATTCCCACTGCACGTGGGATCTGTCAGTTTTTTTTCTGAACTATAGCTAATAATTATTTACTTTGTATTCTTATATCTTTATTTCATGCAACGTTGAAAAAACATGCACTCTTGCATAGTATGAAGCACGGTATTTACCATGAGTTCATGTTTTTGCTTTGTCGCGACCCGTTTGTTATATTTGTACATTGAAACTGCTATATTTGCTGAGAGGTGTCCTATACCGTTGTATGACACGTGAATTCATGTGAAAACCATACGCCCACCTGCTATGGTGTCGACATGCGAGAGCATATTTGAAATAATAATATAATAAATAACCTCTGAACAAAAATGCACTGCTGCAAACACTCTGCCGGTCAATACCCACACATAAACAGCTCGACGGACTTTTTTTATCCCTCGCCTGCTGGTTGCCTGTAATTGGAAATTCAGCTAACAGAGGCAAACCAAACAGCTATCCATGATTCTGTCGTCATCCACCGCCGCCGCCGACGCCATCTTGTGGGCGAGAAGCCGACCACACCTATCGCTGCTGCCTGCACACCGAAGTATTAGGTTTTGTGTGGCTGTTACAAGTCTTTTGTTTTCGAAATACATAAATAGACAAGCCGGCGCATGACGAAGGCGTCGACGCCCAGAACTGGTGGCCGAGAAGGGACTCGCCACGCTGCGTCATGACCACAGCGCATAATGCCATTCTCGCTAGGCAACATGCGAGAAACTGACGCCTACGGCTGACCTACGAAACTCCACTAGAGTTCAGAATGTTAGCTACAATATTCGATGCAGTATATGTCATCTGATGGCGGCGCGTGACGGGCCCATCAAGATCAGTCGACCTGTTTCCTGTCAAAAAAAAGGTAGCGTTTTCGGGAATAATGGCGATCTTGATATAGCAACCACCGCTGAGTCATGTGCGCGCCTTTCCGATTGAATAGGCAGAGTACCTTTGTTTCCTTTCTGCCGAGCTTTTACACAGAATCGCTTGTGTAGGCTGGTAAACACCGTGGAGTTCTCGGAAATTTGCAATAATCAAAGTTATTCTAACAGAGAAGAGCTCCTACACTTCTTTAGCTTCCGTATTGCACTACTCGAGAAACGCTCGACTTCTTTGTAACCAGAAACAGAGGTGGCACAACAACGCTCGATTTCTTTCTGACTTTCTTCCTTCTTTATTCCCTTTTGCATAATCACTCATATGCAGAATAGCGAGGAGTGTGAGTAGTGGGTCAATCTAAGATCCATGTATCTAAGAAAAAGGATGGTATATGTTACTCTTTTTGAAGACAGTGGGTTTGCAAAATATATGATTCTCTTTAAAAATACACATCAACTCTGTTTTTTGCTGGAGAGTGACTACGCTGTGAGAGTCCACATTGACTCGTATCCAAAGGATATGTCCACCACTGCAGAGAAGCACATGACTCTTACGAAGAATGCCAGGACACTTGTACAAAGGATCATGTGACCATTGCTGGGAGAGTCACTTGATTCTTTATTATATCAAATGAGTCAAATTACTGCCATATTATTACCGTAGGTGAGTCAAGAAATTCCATGTGTTGTCACAAGACTACTAACAGGGAGAGTCAAGAATTCATTTTAGGTGAGTCAAAGGACACCATAGAGCAAGTGAAAAATAAAAAGAATTTGCATTTTCACGTTTTATTCTAGAAAGACCTAAAATCACGTAGCTTCTGAGAGCACAGTGAAATGATTAAAGAAATTGTCTGCGGTTCCCCATTCGCTGGTGGAAATATTTCTCGAAGACACACAATAATTTAAAAGAAAAATTTATTACACACACATACATCATGGAACTGGTTACAGGTGGTCTCTTTCAGATGAGAGAAATCAGATGAGAGTACAATCGCAATTAAGTTTAACCCGACATATATGTGGATTAATGTCAGTTGAAACATATAAACATGAGCTGGGATAACTTGAGGAGAGACTTTTCCAATCAATGTAAATGTGCTCACATCTAAAAGATCCCTCCGCAAATTCAATATATTCAAAACACTAACCTAGATTACGACAGCATCATCAGTAGCTTCTTTGTTTGCAAACCTAACAATGCCATAATGAAACATGACACACTCTGTGCACTTACAAATTGCCAAGACTCCATCAGTTCCAAACAAAAGTAAGAAAATGCAGACTCTAAAATATTCCTACCGTTATCAACATGAGGCCATATGCATATCACATGCCGGTGTGGAAAAAAGTGTTCAGCAGATGCAGATTTCTAAAATGACGAACAACGAATCCTGCAGCTCTCGCGCAATGTTTAGATACGTGAACAACCTGCCACTGCTAAAGAGTGCAATGATGTAGCACTTAATGTACGCTCAGTTACTTGTGCAAATGCAGCAACGTAATTCATCCACATTGTCACTTGTACGATAAAAGATCTGTGGAAATATGCAGAGTTTGAAAGACTTCTGATTCGAAACTCCAGAAGTTCAATATTTCGGCGCATTCTACCACCGAAGCAAGAAAGTGGCAATACGCCACAAACGGTGTGCTTCGCAGATTGATCATGGCAATGCAGTGTCTAAGCAAGCTGCTACGTAGAATGCAAGTTTTGTTTTCAACACACAGAAGGCACTTAAGCAGCCTGCACTGATACACCACCGGAAAATGTGACGTCAACATAGGCATGCATCAAACAGAGCACATTTAGTATCGCTTATCTAGGTGTACATAGCTATTTCAAGTGGGAAAAAAAATTCACAGCATATCCACGGGGTGAATGATGATGAGTGGGCGAAGCTCCGGAGTGAATCACCGGTAAACCGTTAATCTTCCGTGTAATTCGCCCAGTCGATCATCATGTAAAGACGTGAGAAACACTCTATTCGAACGCTGGGATCTGGCGTTTAAGGGGACGCTAGCACAAACGCGTTAGAAACATGCAGTACACTCTAGTAAGGGGGGAGAGGCCACAGCGTCTTACGCAGCCCCTTACACAGGCGATCGCATTTTCGATGGAGGCGAAATGCCAGAGGCCCGTGTACTGTGCGTTGTCAGTGCACGTTAAAGAACCCCAGGTGGTCTAAATTTCCGGAGTCCTCCACTACGGCCTTTCTCTCTATCTCTTTCACTCCCTTTCTCCCACCCTCACGGACGCTTAGCCGTGCTCCCTATATGGGCTGCAGAAATTAGCGTCCTTTCCGAACTACAATCAATCAGTCAGTCAGTCAGTCAGTCGGAACGCGCACCGCGTTTGCCGACGCCATCACATGACTGCTGAAAGAGTATAAGGCGGAGAGGCCACAGCGTCTTACACCAGCTTCTTACACGCGCCGTAACGCGCTAGCACAAACCCATCATCATCGTTAGAAACGGACAGTCTTTCGCTCTCTCTCTCTCTCTCTTTCTGTCTCTCTCACACAAGACAGCAGATGGAAGAGTGAGAGAGCTCGCGCGCCGGGAGGAACGCGCCGAGGGCGAGCGCGAGCCTCCCGGCGCGCGAGCTATCGAGCGCTATCCTAGAACGAGGTGGTTACGACTACAAGGGACGAACGACCCACGCCATAAGGAGCTTCGCCCCTAAAAGAAGTGCAACAAATGGCACTATAAGCATCTAAAATTAATGCGTTACCAGAGGAAAAGGTGGCAAGGTGCATGAAAATGAAACAGTTCGCCATTAACACGTGCGGTTGTTTTCGCGAACGCCGTTATCACCGTCCTGTGAATCGCGCACTTGCTTTGATTGTCTGTGGCGAGCGCAGTTATCACTTTCTGTTATGCCAACGCAAGCAGCGTTTATCTTGCATGTCATTCGGGAACCCCTATCGACAATTCCTGAAATTTGCATGCTGACGCCGCACACTGATAACTTCTGGAATTCCAGAGACCAATGCGGGAAGGCGGTAAGCCGCTGTGTAAAAGCCGACGCACTGCGCCGCTTCTCAGTCTTTCCGCCGACTGTTCACGCCGCTGTTGCTGTGAATTGTGATTGGCCTTGTTTTGCCTGGGCACAAGTTCGCCCAATAAACAGTTCGCCTGACATCAGCTTGAGTCTGCGTGCTTCGTCCTCAAGTGCTGCGTGTGTCACAACCACGTGCTATTATGGGCATGATGTTTTCAGGTGAAGAAGTTAGATTATTCCACGCGGAAAAGGAAACGGGCAATGAGAGGTAGACACAAATCACTACTTGAGCAGAAACTTCGAGAGGCAATGCACTACAGAATAAAAAAATGTTGCTAGGTGTGACAAAGAAAATTCACT
>CM023490.1:77924204-77955980 GCA_013339685.2 Hyalomma asiaticum
AATAGATTTGGCATCGCCGGAGAGCGATGCGTTTCGAAAGGAATGGAAACAGGCATCGGACATGGCGTCGTCTGCTCGGTCAGGGACGGCGGTGGGCTTAACGGCGGCGGCTTCGCTGTTGCGGCGGGCGCCGGCGAGCCTGGACTACGTCGACGGAGGGAATCTGACGGCGCGTTTTACCTGCCGGGTGATGAATTTCGACGGCATTTCCGTCCGTGCTATGCTTGAACGATGAAGTCGCGTATGAACTCGGAAAGAAGCGACCGACGGGTCTGTCGGTCGAACGAAGGTGTTGTGCGCGCCGCGTTTTTATGCTACCGGGAGCTCTCACGAGGTTCTATAGGATGCGAGGAGACGATTCGGGTGTTGCACGCGACGGTGAGCGAGTGCGTCAGGTGCGTCTCGCGCTTGTTATTGTGAGCGCTGGCGGGAGACGAACCGGTGGGGCTACATGTCAACAACGGCTCATGAAAAAGGCGGCCCTGAAGGAGTGCTTTATTCGTCGCGGCGTCATTCATTCCCGGCGTGGTCGGATGTGTGGACAGCGCTCTCATCGGAGTCAATGTGCCCAAGGGATACAGGAAGACTCCTTCCATGTATGGACACCACTTCTACGGCCTCAACGCCACGACCGTAAGTACATTGCCTTGTGCGTTTTGTATGGTACGCTTGCACGAGATTCATATAAGAGTGCCACACGAGCACTCTTAACCGCGGCAGACGGGGCTGGATTTCTTGATCGCAATCAACGCTGTCACTGCTACATGGCCTAAACTAATCTGGATCGAGTCTGGCGCTGATGTGAGCGAAGTGCGATAGAGATCGCGATGCGCATATTGCGACCGTGATCCCTATCGGACCTGACGGCGATTGAAGGTGATCGTGTAAGATATGACGGTCGGCCGGTTTATTGCATTTGCTAGCAATCGGTTGTCACCGCGCACATTTTTTTCCTCTATCTACGATGCGGATGTGCGCACTCTCGCTGTGGACTGCATGCGACCGGAATTTGGCTACGATGTCGGGGCGCACTGTAGAGCAAGGAGAATGCCTTCTTAGACAAAAGAGGTTTTGTCGCGAAGTTACAACTGCAGTAGCTAATTGCACCAGCACAGCTTGTGCAACAGTGCTTTTACCAAATTACGAGTGCACTATTACATGCCTGTTGCAAGATAAACAAGCAGTCCCCGTCAGTGCTGTCACGATTTTTTTTACTGGAGGTTGCTACTAAATTGATGGGAAAAGTAAAATATATAGATCACAGCAGTAATGCAGGCTCAGCGCAGCCGTGCAGCGAAGTAGCATTATTCCTTGTGGTACTGACTTACTTCTTGTAAAGCGATGGCACACAGCTTGGTACACCATTCCCATAAGCGTAGTAGGAGAGGGGTCCAAACCTGAACCCCGAAATTGTTCCAATTGTAATGTGTATATTTTCACTTCACAAACAAATGTCTGTGTGTATATATTGCAGGTGTGTGAGAGTGTACACGCGTGTGTCCCCTCGAAAAAGAATGCTGCCAGCTGACTACGGTACTGACTGTATTTCTTTTCATGCAGGTGACTGCTACCCACTGCAGCCATAGCTTCTGAGCCCGATCCCTGGCCATCCACTTACACACACTGCACAAGCGAAATTCACCACAGATCATCTTTCTATGCACTCCACGAGCCAGACGTCGCTGCCAATATCCACTGCAGCGTGTGCTCCACTGTGCAAGCTTAGACTTAATGAGGGCTTTCTCAGTTGGATGTAGGTGATATCAGCAAGAACAGCCAGGAGTAGAATCCCACAGGGCTTGCCCCAAAACAGGGGATCGAGATCACTGTATTTAAATCAGAACAATAAAAGTGTGGCACTGCACGCGCATTCTTTGAGGAGGGTATAGATAAAAGTAGAACTACTGCAACATATCGTTAAGCAGAACAAAGCGTAGCTGCAATAAATATTGCGGCCATTGTACTGGCGTCGAAGAATCAATTCATATAATTTCTGCTGCTATACACCACGTTGTTCAAATGTGGTACCAGACGTTTGACAAAAAAGGAAACTTACATTGTTCAAGTAATTCAGCCGCCACACTAAATTACGGAATACATACTGCATACTGGAGCGTGGTCACAACCATGAAACATTTAGTGTGTTGACATGCTGTCACTAAAGACGTTTAAAGCAGTCTCTAGAACGTTCGATGTGAAACAATATGGTATTTAATGCGTACTTTGGATTATAGTACAGCACAAATGTGTATATTATGTTCCATGATGTGCACTAGAATGGAGAGGACCAGTTCTTGCATTTCAAGTTTTTTTTCTGGTATATTCCACTTCATCAGGTGGAACGCTTGGAAGTCTATGCATGCCGTCCGTAAAAAAGAAGCAGGGGTATAACGCTCCGACAAACGAACATCAAGCATAAAATACAAAGTAATGTATTTTGATTTTTTCGCGAACAATGCGAGCGTTTTTTTTTGTGATGGTGATGGCTGCCATCAAAGAATTTGTTTCTCAATCAATGCAAGCAATGGCCTGCATTTTGGTTGTGGAAGTACACGGCACAAAGAGCACTGACTTTGACAGCATCGCACGTGATGTATGAAACAGATTGTGCTTCGATTCAGTGTGTCACGCACAGCAACACATTGTGAAAGCCCCTTCTATGCCTGTTGCAGGTGTCGTTATGTGCATGCATATTGTCCAGTAACTTCTGCGAAAATGCAACTGTTTTCTTTTTTTTTTTAATCTCTCATTTGTCTGGGAATGAAGTTCACTGCTCAAGCTGTTGTTACACAGATGGCAAAAATACTGTTGTGGCCATGATTTTTAGGTTCGGTAAGACAGGATAGTGTTCTGCATAGCTTCCTGCTCATCTCGTAGCTTCATACTGAAGCTTGCAAGCCACCAGCTGCAGAAAGTGCAACTAGCACAGCTTGTGCTCCATCACAGTCTCATTCACTCTGCGTCCACTTTCCGCACCAGTCTTCCACATAACCATCACGCAATTCGCTTCAGAGGGTAAAGATGCCATCGAAATTCACCATTACCCGGCATGCCAAATACTGTGGTGGCTACCTTTGAAATCCGATCAGACTCCAAAAAACCGAAAGGCTGATTGATCATTAGTAAAAGCACCTGCATTGCAAAAACAAGTGGTAGTCAATAACCAGAAGATTCCAAAATTTTATTTCTGTGCTGTACAAGTTACCGCTGCTGGTTGAAATGTGTACAGGCCAAGGGGGGCTACCTCTAATGTAAACATATGCAACAGCACTCATTATTGCGCACCCATAATTCTACTCTGCCCTCATATGCCCTACGCATAAAAATAGCAGGGGGAGGGGACTGCACTATGCTGTGAGAAAAGCAAATAGTTCATTGTCGAACAATGTGCATGAAGAGCAGCTGCATGTGTAAATAGGACTGTAACGTGTGTCAAGTTCAATGTTTACAAGTAAGCCTGCAGCATAAATGTGTAATGACAACTAAATAAATCTGCTCAATGTTAACATCATTATGATTCCTTCCAGCATACATCTACGGCCTTTGTTTTTCTGTCTCTAAGTAGAACATTCCTGCAAAGCACCATGCTTATAGAGTTAATATAATTACTGTGTAGACTACCACCTTATACATTATGCACTCTTCATTGCAAGAAAAAACTGTTTTAGACCAATACAGTGAGATTTCTTTGCTTGTAATGTTGCACAAATTGCCATTAATTCTCAGCAACTAACCACCTCCATAATGTATGGTGTAGGAGATTATGAAAGACTATCAGCTATTAATTGACAGCCCACAATGAAAGCAGCTACTTGCTTTTTATGAAACACTGAGTCGAAGGAATTGAAATGATGAATATGTTTAAAATCCAGCACCACATTGCTTACGCGACGCAAGGTGTGTTCTAAGCGTGTGTAAGTTCAGCAGTGCACAGGCATAACATTGCTGTGACCTTCCACTCTGATGAAAAATTGTGGATCTATGCATCAGAAGATATCACAGGTGACACCACGAAACCTCTGTTAAGCTGAATAGCATCAAATAAAAGGAATGCTCACTAGCAAAACTAAGTATGCATCCACGAACTGCACAGTGATTGTACAAATAAACCAGAAAGGAAAATATTGCACGTAAAAGAACCTTGCAGCATACAAAATGCCTTCAAACAGGATCAAAAATAAGTAATCTCAGCTCGCATTGAGTGCATAATATACAAGAACATCCCTTGATATTATTTGCTTTTTGGCGTCAAAATACACAAACCACAAGAGAGTACAAGTGATGAGCGCCACACATGAGACAGGTCACTGTACTCTCTTGTGGTTTGTATCTTTCAGTGCCACAAAAAAAAATGATTGCATACCAACTAGTCCAACAAAATGTTCAGCTAATCTTGTGATAAAAATGGACCTACATGCACACTAGTGTTGTGTTGAAAATAAATATATTACTGTATGAATCCTATAAGCATAAAATGGTATAAAGGAACGAGAAATTGTCCGTAGTTCAACAAAGAACTTTTAGCATAAACCTAAACGTATAAATCAAAGTAGAAGTATACAGGAGTAAAAAAATATATGAGAGACTAAATACAGGCAACTACACCACAGAGACAGGTGCAAAAGCAAGAAATTTTTCTCCGATAGTTTTGTAAAATGCTTCATGCACATGTAAGTCGCGACAACAAAACCCGAAGCTGTCACGACCTACAGCTGTACTACAATGAACATGCAGATTTGCAGTGTGCCGTCGAGTCTGATGTTACATGACAATGATGGGATGCCTGGAAGTTCGTGCTTCCACAATGAGCTTTTGGCACAGCTTCGTGTTTGGACGCTCCTGCTATTGTGGTATAATTAAAACAGTGAATTAGTGCTTCACTTAAACACTGTCAAAAGTACTTCCTGTCATAAGTTACAGATACTCAGTCTTCAAACAATCAGCAGCACATGAAGTAGCTTAAGACAAAGAAAGGGCACCATAATGAAAATTTTCGCCCTTACGCATGCCTACTCTAATGAAGCGGGTCAAAGAGGAGGGTGGGGTTGAGCTGGGGCAGTAAATTTCGTGAGGGCATAGACAAGCTGCTGCAGCAGGCACTTGATGTCATCTGGCACCCTGAACTCCAGCACCAGACGCTGTGCGCCCAGCTACTGCTGGCTCGGCTTCTGGGATTCCTCGTTGCTGGTTGAAAAAGAGATCAAAATCAATTTATGCGCAAGGCAATCGACGGCTGACTCATGCATGCACTTCCACTATACTGATATGCCAGGCCTCAACCAATAAACGCGTCAGCCGTCGATTAGCTTAAACAGAGAGGAGATAGAAAGCCTTAGGAGTTGTCTATGGCGAAGACCGGCACGTGTAACCGATTGACAGGTGGCGCTACCATTCCGAGCATGCGCAGATAAGCTGTGTGTCTTTCTTTTTCGCCTCTGTGCTGTGCATCAGTTGTTAGTCGGCGTTCATGTTGTTCACTGCTCTCCTTGTGTCCGTGTCCTGCACGCCTCTTCTTTTGATTATGGACTGTTACCAACTCGCTCAACTTTCTGTCCTTTTGTGCTGATCACAGATTTCATGAAATTACGCTCTGCCGTGGCGGTGCCCCGTCAAACGGCGCTCGCTACCTTGCGAGTTCTCGCGGCCAGTTCACGATGTTCCACTTTACTGTCCGATAATATGACGAGTTGTCCTCCGAACAGCTTCCTGTTGCAGGAAACAAAGCGCGCACATCAAACAACGCACGTAGTGGCAAGAGACCACGGCACTAACACTTTGTACTCACCTCAGTTGAGTGTTCCGTCACTCCCAGAAAAATGCGGAGTGTAAAATTTCTTCCCAGGCGAAAGTACTACGCTTCCGCGCCAAAGTTGCAATTGATACGGTCGAATAACCGATGAAAAGAGTCAGCTGTTTCCCACAGCGGTTGCCATTTTGTTCGCGCTGAGCGATATGTCTTCGATTCACGTACGGCGCAAATGTGGCTACGACTACGAATACACGTGTGTTTGCGTTTTGTTTGCCTCATATTTCCTTCGCTTTCGCATTTTTATGCTACTAAACCATTTTCATTTAATAAGCGCGCAACCGCAACTTTATTAACCACTTCCTTACCAAACCTAATTACTATGCAAACCGGCGAAGACGGCGGAGAAGGAGGAGAAAGAGCGGCCGCTTACGATTGGGCAGTTTGAAATACGTCGAGCGTCGCCGCCCACCGCTGACGACAGCAGTGACGAAACGCCGAAAGGCATTGGAATAGAAAAAGGAATCGCTACGCGGCAGCACCCCTGGACTCGAGGTGCCTGCCTGGTGGTGCAGACGCGAAAGGGCGTCTGCAGTGACGCCGCGTGGAACAGGCGCAAGTACCGCGTGATCGTGTTCGGTTCCTGGAGCGACTTCTGTCGATGTCAAGGAAGAGGCCTAAAGAGAGCGCGAGGTATGCCACAGGAGCTGCTGCCCACGGTAACGCAGATGTGGGCAGGCACGTCCCACGTTTGACGCCGAGACGCCGCCGTGCTGATTCGCCACGTCCGCCGTCAAGTCGCACGCTGCCGCCATGCCGACTCGCCTCCTCAGACGAGTCATCACGACGCCACCGTGCAAACGCGCCCACTGACCGGTCAGCAAGACTGTCCGCGTACCGGCGATGAACGACTACGTCGTGACTAACGTGCGAGACTGTCACTTGCTTTCTTGAACTCTTTGCTCCGTGGACCGTAATCCTCTTTATAAGCGTTGGTTTAACTTCTTCATTAATGCTGTACCCATCTCCATCATCTCGTCAAATAAAGATGTTTTCTCCTTGTGCGCGCGTTCCCGCCATTTGTTGTCGCGTGACCGTACACAAACATCTCATGACGAACGTCCACTAACCATCCCTGGCAGCACGCAACGTACGGCCGATATTGGTTTTATGGCGGCAAAGCGCGGCCCATCTACGGCCTAATGTTGCCGGCAGTGAGCCAGTATCGGCTGAGCCGCCGTCAATGACTCGCAACGTCGGGTCACTATAGCCGCTGCCCCGCCGATATCGGCAGGCCGCCGACTGTAATTGGCAACATGGGGCCGTATATACGGCGATACTGCTGAGATCGGCTGAGCTGATGGCTTTCAACGGCAACTATGGCGCCGATTCTCCTACTCTACAGGCAATATAGGCTGGCCATCGTCTTTTATTAGCAATACTATGCCAGCTGTGCCACCTTAGAGCCGACACTGGCTGAGACGATAACCTTCTCCGGCAAATGCGGCACCGATTTTGCCGTCCTTTAGACAATATGGGCTAAGACGTCATTTTTTATAGGCAACATTGTGCCAAGTAAGCCACCTTGGAGCCGACGTCTGCTGAGCCGATAACTTTCTCCGGCAAATGTGGCGCCGATCTTGCAGTCGTTCGGCATCGTCTGAAAAATGGCAAATTCGGCGCGATATTTGCCTAAAAATATTATTTCGCAGGAAACATTGAACCATCTCTGCCGTCCTGGAGGCAACGTCGTCTGCGCCACAGGTTTTCATGGTTGATTACCGGCCGGGCCTTTTTCGAAGCCTGCTGTATAAATAATTGAGATCCGATCGAGAGAAGCATGACCGAAGTTCACCTCAGAGGTTCGACGTAAGAATCAGATGTTGAGCTTCATATATCCACGCCTATACGCGTTTCAGTGCCGGAACATAACGCACGTGTTTTGAGCAGGATATAATATTCTGTTCGCGCTCTTTGTCTTTCATGGACACGGCGCGCAAAAAGCACGCATTTAGAAAAACTGTTGATATATACACCTATAGGCTGTTTTACTGGGACACTGCGAAATAGGCTGGCGCAACAGTTAGCATTATCCGGAAGGATCGAGAAGCATGGTGGAAAATTATCTAATTGCGCATGTCAGAAAATTAATATTCATACAAATTGAACTAGTTCGTGCTTACATCGATCAGCATAGCAACCACTGATAATGTTCAAGCAAAGTTAAACCATCGGAAGCGGTGCTGACATTTACTACTGACATTTAGTAGCCTATGGAAGGAAAGGGCGCACGGAGCTAACAGCGCAACAGCGAGGAGACAAAGAAAGATATAGCGCATATGGTGCGCTGAAGCGGAGATAAACTCTCGCAACTGGCGTTATACTACTGACATTTAGCAGCCTATGCAAAGGAAGGGTATATGCAGATAACACCACAACAGCGAGGGGACAAACAGATCTAGTGATAACTTGATATTCAGATGATGTTAGCTGTTTTTATAGACCATGAAAGACATAGATCCCTTTCCATTTGCAAATTCAAATGAAGTGCTCTTGTCAAGACCCCGACATTTGCGAACAAGGCAAAAACGAAAAAAAGAAACCAGTCATATGGCAAGCATTTTACATCTCAAAGGTGGTAAAGCAATGCAGACACCTATAATTTACATACAGAGAGCTTTCCTGGTTTGTTCTACTAGAGTGTATGTGTGATCACACATACAGGCGATCTGTGAAGGCGATCTGCGTATTTTATGGTATATAAAAACAGCAAGCATGCACTGAAAAAAAATTAGCTGGAAATCAAAGCTCTCTGATGTCCCCTAGTTTCTTCATATGTTGTTGCATGGTTACAGTATAAACCAACTCGCCTAAGTTAAGGTGTTGTTGACGACGTGCCCCTCCGCTACATTTCATCGGTGCGTTCGCGAAACTAGTGTATTCCTTTCAAAACCAGCTCCTGCACAGCCCAACGCATGTATCGCAGCTCCCATAAGCTTAGCAACAGAAAGCAATAAATGTCTACTGGTCGGGTAAACTTCTACCTCCTTTTTCCACCTCCATGCTCTCTACTACCACGCAGATATAATAGGCTAATAATTCCTTAATATGTTCACGGCATTGCGTGTGATTGTTTTTTGCTTTCATTTGTGTAACGAGCGTCAGTGCGCTCTTTCCATACCTTTCGCATTCGTTTACACATCGGCCATCGGTTACGTTGTACTAGTTAGATGAGCAGAATATATCGAGCTTGACTGCATGCTCTGTGCAGTGAGTGTAGGGTTTGTCATTGACGTTCAAATGAGACTATGGCGTTGATACAAGCCCACATCTGCGTTTTCTGGTGTCTAACGACTAATTTATTTATAAGCAATAAGAGTAAAAGAAGAGCGCGAGTAGATACAGATTCAGCGCAGTATTTCTTGTCGTCGCGCGGGAAGGCAGCATGTCTTTCCTCCGTTGTCCTCGTCGAACACAAAGGTGGAAGCCTAAGTTTCTGGATAGATTACTGCACTAGAAACAAGAAAACAAGGAAAGATATCTCGAAGCTCCAAAAGACAGACGACTCCCGACTCTGGACCGCCTTCATCATGCACAGGCTTCTCGTCGATGGACCGCAAAAGCGGGTACTGGACGATTGTGATAGACGGGAGGAAGAGTAAAATGACGGCCTTCATTATTTCGGATGGGTTATTCGAGTTCTAGGTTGTGCCACTTAGGCTTCCTTTTGTCGCGGCGGCGTTCGAACGAGTGATGTACAAGGTCGTCCACTCTTGGTGTGAACACGGCGCACCGTGGCCGCGCTCCGCGGAGCGCTAGCGCTCGTGGCATGGCCGCGCATTGATGCTAATCTAGCGCATGCGCACAGGGGCTTGGAAGCAGGATTTCGGTTCGCTTGAAAAGCGCAGGCCACAGGATGCTGGTGCATCGCAGCAAGGCATGCACTCCCGCGCTCCTCAAGTGAAACGAAACCCCTTTTCCAAGCCCCTGTGCGCATGCGCTAGATTAGATTCGATGCGCGGCCATGCCACGAGCGCTGGCGCTCCGCGGAGCGCGGCCACGGTGAGCCGTATTCGCACCAAGAGTAGGTGCTTTAATCGACCTTGCACGAAGATCTGCGGCATCAGGTTCATACCGGATGCAATGAAGTCCTCGGGATTAACCGTAAAGCATCACAAGTGCGGACCTCGCGTATCAGGAGCTGTTGTTTCTTGGCCATGTCTTCAGCAGGAAAGGCCTAACGCTGACCAGCGAAAGCATGCACTATTGAGCGTTTTCCACGACCTACCGAGAAGAAAACAATACGAGGATTCCTTGGCTTGTGTGCGCACTACCGCAGATTTGTGCACAATTTTCGATGCAAAGCTGGAAAAGGCAGACGTGCCATTTAGGTGGCTAATACCGCAAGCAGAAGCCTTTCAGGCACTCAGGCGTCGTCTACAGGCCGGTGCCGCCCTTGCTTACTTCGATGAAGACACGCATAGTGACATTAATACATACACAAGTATAGTGGGATTTTGCTGTTGCTCAGCATTATCCGGAAGGCATGAACTTGATTTCGTAAATCACGAAAGGGGTCACGGAGCAGTCTTCTCTGTCGAGAGTATCAAAGTCAATTCGCCAGTAGTCACTTGTCAGGTTCATCGACGAGACGTAGCGTGGATGCCTCAGCTTGACGAAAGTAATCAATGAGCGGTAATGGGTACAGGTGCTTCTTCTTCGCCCGGTTCGGTTTGCAGTCCTCCGCAGGGAAGCGCCAGCTACCATACATTTCAGTCGGTACTACCGGTGATGGCCAAGGACTTTGGAAGGACCTATAACATAATCGGCGAGCATCTTCTTCACTTGTTTCATGCCGCATTCCTTGGGAGGGAGCAGGTAAGGGTTCTGTTGGATTTGTCATGCCGGCTCCTCTGTTATAATACGGTGCTTCGGTAGTGGCGTTGTGAATGCCTCTCGCGTTCGACAAGTAGCGGTCTTAAATTGGTGCTTAAGGTAAATAAGACACCACTTGTCCGACGGCGGTAGACTTGTGCCAACTTCAACAGCTGGTGTCACTAAGGTTGCCTGTGCTGCACCCCTGTGCACTAACGGAAATGTGCAACTTCGTGGATGAAAGCAGCCGTAGTTCCATTTCGTTTTGTTTATTTCCAACAATGAAAAGGCTGTAGTAGGCCCGAAAGAAAAAAAGGCTGCACGAACAGCTTGTCATAAATGAAAATCATGACACGCATGCCATGAGCGGCATGATTTAGATGCCACGGTCTTAGTGCTCTCCTGGCCGTTTCGCTAATGGGATGTATGCGAAAATTGGTATGGCACAACAAGACTGCCTGACGAACATAAATGGCAGGCCATATCATCGAAATCATGATATGCATGTCGTGAGTGGCATGATTTACATGGCACGGTCTTGGTGCTGCCCTGGCCGTTTCGTTAATGGGATGTATACGAAAATTGGTTTGGCACAACATGACTGCATGACGATCATAAATTACAGGTCATAACATGAAAATCGTGATATGCATGTCATGAGCGGTATGATCTACATGCCACTCATTTCGTAATGGTATGTATGCGAAAATTGTTATGGTACAACACAACGTCATGATGAACGTAAATGACAAGTCAAAACGTTAGAATCATGACATGCGTGTATGAGCGGCATGGTTTACATGCCACAGCCATTGTGCTCTTGCGGCCTTTACGTTAACTTCATATGTACCAAACTCGGTATAGCGAGACAAATTTTACGTTCCGGATGCATGCTTCGCATTTCCTTGATTCCCACTGCACGTGGGATCTGTCAGTTTTTTTTCTGAACTATAGCTAATAATTATTTACTTTGTATTCTTATATCTTTATTTCATGCAACGTTGAAAATACATGCACTCTTGCATAGTATGAAGCACGGTATTTCCATGAGTTCATGTTTTTGCTTTGTCGCGACCCGTTTGTTATATTTGTACATTGAAAACTGCTATATTTGCTGAGAGGTGTCTATATACCGTTGTATGAAACGTGAATTCATGTGAAAACCATACGCCCACCTGCTATGGTGTCGACATGCGAGAAGCAATATTTGAAATAATAAATATAATAAATAACCTCTGAACAAAAATGCACTGCTGCAAACACTCTGCCGGTCAATACCCACACATAAACAGCTCGACGGACTTTTTTTATCCCTCGCCTGCTGGTTGCCTGTAATTGGAAATTCAGCTAACAGAGGCAAACCAAACAGCTATCCATGATTCTGTCGTCATCCACCGCCGCCACCGACGCCATCTTGTGGGCGGAGAAGCCGACCACACCTATCGCTGCTGCCTGCACACCGAAGTATTTAGGTTTGTGTGGCTGTTACATGTCTTTTGTTTTCGAAATACATAAATAGACAAGCCGGCGCATGACGAAGGCGTCGACGCCCAGAACTGGTGGCCGAGAAAGGGACTCGCCACGCTGCGTCACTGACCACAGCGCATAATGCCATTCTCGCCTAGGCAACATGCGAGAAACTGACGCCTACGGCTGACTACGAAACTCCACTAGAGTTCAGAATGTTAGCTACAATATTCGATGCAGTATATGTCATCTGATTGGCGGCGCGTGACGGGCCCTCAAGATCAGTCGACCTGTTTCCTGTCAAAAAAAAGGTAGCGTTTTCGGGAATAATGGCGATCTTGATATAGCACCACCGCTGAGTCATGTGCGCGCCTTTCCGATTGAATAGGCAGAGTAACCTTTGTTTTCCTTTCTGCCGAGCTTTTACACAGAATCGCTTGTGTAGGCTGGTAAACACCGTGGAGTTCTCGGAAATTTGCAATAATCAAAGTTATTCTAACAGAGAAGAGCTCCTACACTTCTTTAGCTTCCGTATTGCACTACTCGAGAAACGCTCGACTTCTTTGTAACCAGAAACAGAGGTGGAACAACAACGCTCGATTTCTTTCTGACTTTCTTCCTTCTTTATTCCCTTTTGCATAATCACTCATATGCAGAATAGCGAGGAGTGTGAGTAGTGGGTCAATCTAAGATCCATGTATCTAAGAAAAAGGATGGTATATGTTACTCTTTTTGAAGACAGTGGGTTTGCAAAATATATGATTCTCTTTAAAAATACACATCAACTCTGTTTTTTGCTGGAGAGTGAGTACGCTGTGAGAGTCCACATTGACTCGTATCCAAAGGATCATGTCACCACTGCAGAGAAGCACATGACTCTTACGAAGAATGCCAGGACACTTGTACAAAGGATCATGTGACCATTGCTGGGAGAGTAACTTGATTCTTGATTATATCAAATGAGTCAAATTACTGCCATATTATTACCGTAGGTGAGTCAAGAAATTCCATGTGTTGTCACAAGACTACTGACAGGGAGAGTCAAGAATTCATTTTAGGTGAGTCAAAGGACACCATAGAGCAAGTGGAAAATAAAAGGAATTTGCATTTTCACGTTCTATTCTAGAAAGACCTAAAATCACGTAGCTTCTGAGAGCACAGTGAAATGATTAAAGAAATTATCTGCGGTTCCCCATTCGCTGGTGGAAATATTTCTCGTAGACACACAATAATTTAAAAGAAAAATTTATTACACACACATACATCATGGAACTGGTTACAGGTGGTCTCTTTCAGATGTGAGAAATCAGATGAGAGTACAATCGCAATTAAGTTTAACCCGACATATATGTGGAATAATGTCAGTTGAAACATATAAACATGAGCTGGGATAACTCGAGGAGAGACTTTTCGAATCAATGTAAATGTGCTCACATCTAAAAGATCCCTCCGCAAATTCAATATATTCAAAACACTAACCTAGATTACGACAGCATCATCAGTAGCTTCTTTGTTTGCAAACCTAACAATGCCATAATGAAACATGACACACTCTGTGCACTTACAAATTGCCAAGACTCCAATCAGTTCCAAACAAAAGTAAGAAAATGCAGACTCTAAAATATTCCTACCGTTATCAACATGAGGCCATATGCATATCACATGCCGGTGTGGAAAAAAGTGTTCAGCAGATGCAGATTTCTAAAATGACGAACAACGAATCCTGCAGCTCTCGCGCAATGTTTAGATACGTGAACAACCTGCCACTGCTAAAGAGTGCAATGATGTGGCACTTAATGTACGCTCAGTTACTTGTGCAAATGCAGCAACGTAATTCATCCACATTGTCACTTGTACGATAAAAGATCTGTGGAAATATGCAGAGTTTGAAAGACTTCTGATTCGAAACTCCAGAAGTTCAATATTTCGGCGCATTCTACCACCGAAGCAAGAAAGTGGCAATACGCCACAAACGGTGTGCTTCGCAGATTGATCATGGCAATGCAGTGTCTAAGCAAGCTGCTACGTAGAATGCAAGTTTGTTTTCAACACACAGAAGGCACTTAAGCAGCCTGCACTGATACACCACCGGAAAATGTGACGTCAACATAGGCATGCATCAAACAGAGCACATTTAGTATCGCTTATCTAGGTGTACATAGCTATTTCAAGTGGGAAAAAAAATTCACAGCATATCCACGGGGTGAATGATGATGAGTGGGCGAAGCTCCGGAGTGAATCACCGGTAAACCGTTAATCTTCCGTGTAATTCGCCCAGTCGATCATCATGTAAAGACGTGAGAAACACTCTATTCGAACGCTGGGATCTGGCGTTTAAGGGGACGCTAGCACAAACGCGTTAGAAACATGCAGTACACTCTAGTAAGGGGGGAGAGGCCACAGCGTCTTACGCAGCCCCTTACACAGGCCGGAACGCGCACCGCGTTTGCCGAAGCCATCACATGACTGCTGAAAGAGTATAAGGCGGAGAGGCCACAGCGTCTTACACCAGCTTCTTACACGCGCCGTAACGCGCTAGCACAAACCCATCATCGTTAGAAACGGACAGTATTTCGCTCTCTCTCTCTTTCTGTCTCTCTCACACAAGACAGCAGATGGAAGAGTGAGAGAGCTCGCGCGCCGGGAGGAACGCGCCGAGGGCGAGCGCGAGCCTCCCGGCGCGCGAGCTATCGAGCGCTATCCTAGAACGAGGTGGTTACGACTACAAGGGACGAACGACCCACGCCATAAGGAGCTTCGCCCCTAAAAGAAGTGCAACAAATGGCACTATAAGCATCTCAAATTAATGCGTTACCAGAGGAAAAGGTGGCAAGGTGCATGAAAATGAAACAGTTCGCCATTGACACGTGCGGTTGTTTTCGCGAACGCCGTCATCACCGTCCTGTGAATCGCGCGCTTGCTTTGATTGTTTGCGGCGAGCGCAGTTATCACTTTCTGTTATGCCAACGCAAGCAGCGTTTATCTTGCATGTCATTTCGGGAACCCTATCGACAATTCCTGAAACTTTGCATGCTGACGCGCACACTTGAGTAACTTCTGGAATTCCAGAGACAATGCGGGAAGGCGTTAAGCCATGTGTATAAAAGCCGACACACTGCGCCGCTTCTCAGTCTTTCCGCCGACTGTTCACGCCGCTGTTGCTGTGAGTTGTGATTGGCCTTGTTTTGCTGGGCACAAGTTCGCCCAATAAACAGTTCGCCTGACATCAGCTTGAGTCTTGCGTGCTTCGTCTCAAGTGCTGCGTGTGTCACAACCACGTGATATTATGGGCATGATGTTTTCAGGTGAAGCAGTTAGATTATTCCACGCGGAAAAGGAAACGGGCAATGAGAGGTAGACACAAATCACTACTTGAGCAGAAACTTCGAGAGGCAATGCACTACAGAATAAAAAAATGTTGCTAGGTGTGACAAAGAAAATTCACTTTGAACATTTCCAAGAAAGTTAATAGATGTGCTGTGCAGCACTAGTCCATGTAGCAAGCAGGACAACAGAACGAAACAGAGTCATTTATACAAGGGAAATTGATGCCATCCTGAGCGTAATTGTATTTCACTAGAGCTACGCGTTCTGCAGTCTTTTGAACCGCAGCCTCCCGTTACGGATCATTATTTTCGGAAACGGCTGGCTTCGGGTTCTGGTTTTCGAAAATGGTGATCCGTGAGCTGTTTCAATTCGATTTGCATAACTGAGGAAGGCGATTTCAAGCTCAACAGTTTCTTTGGCATATGGTAAGGGTTACGTACTTCCTACGAAGACACGGTATGACGAGCGCGATTCGCTAAGTGTATTTGCTGATGCTACGGTTCCCGTGGACGCGAAAAATTAACTGGATACAGGAGCGGTTTCCCCTAAGAACCGGATTCGAGTATACCACAACTACTAGCTATTGGCGAGGTGTTTCGGAGGCCTTGTTGCAGAGCAAGGCAAAGCATGAACCATAGGTGACGGTGTTGACTGTACTTCGCACTGCGGGCTCTCAACCTACGAAGCCTGCTCAGAAGATTGTGGGCTGCCTAAGAACAGAAATACTCACCGTTCTCCAATCCGACATGGAGGGTGGTTATTCCGCTGGATGTGTTTACTAAAAAGGCCGAAAAATTAGTATTGAAAAATTTCAGATACGTAGGATCTCAGCCTAGCAGGAAAGAGAAGGAAGCAGTTGCGCCTGTCCTATGCTCCTTCTTTTCTTCGTCTGTGTTGTTTTGTGCGCTAACTTGTTTATGACAAGAATGCATAAACTAGCCTAAACAAGGGTGTTACTGTACTCTGCATTACAGTAACACCGAAGTACCGGTCACTATTTCCCTATGAATTTAACGGTCGCCTCGTAATCAGGGTGGAACAGGAGAAGTATTTCGGCTTTAGAATAACGTCGGACTTTATTAGGATTGCAGATTAAAAACGTCACTCCTAGTTCGTTAAAAAGCTGTTTTTTCTTTAAAATGTGTGCGGCCTACAACAACGACCGTGAAACTTTTTGTTCACACAATATTTATTAGACTTCTCTAATATGCTAAGGCCGTGTGGTTCCTGCACACGAAAACCAATCTGTCTAAACTGGAAACTCTCCACAGGAAGAAGACCAGGTTTAATCATAAAAAATGGAGGCGCAGTGACTCACTCACCTACATTCCTACTAACAAGGTCACGACTTTCAATCTTGCCTATTCGAGTGAAACGAGCTCGCCTGAAATTTTTTCATCAGAGACTACACAAACGACGATGATTCGACGCCTCAAAATACGCTACCTTTCATCAATGCCGCATTGCCCGTCATAGTCATCCATGCACACTCGACGAGTTCTCCTGCAATAATGACACTTTTCGGTTCTCTTTTATTCCGCGTGTTGTCAGTGAGTGGAGTAGTCTAGACACATCCATAACTAATACTGCGCCCATAGTACGATCTCGTTGAGTTATTAGAAGATGTTTTGAATAGCGTGGTGACTGCGATCGAAGAGCGGCAACGGAGCTCAAGAGCTCGAGGCGGACGAAGACGAACTCACAGAACAGAACAGCAGGCACAGGGAACGTCTACTCTCTATGCGTCTTCATTTCCTTACAATAGTTAGAAAAACACCTCATGTGTAAACATTTTCGTTGAGACTTCGACTTTCATTTTCTCTGAGCTAAGCTAATTCTTATTTACTTTGTGTTCCTATATCGTGATTTCATGCAACATTGAAAAAAACATGCACGGTTACACAGTATTAAGCACGGTATTTCCATGAGCTCATGTTTTCGCTTGTCGCGACTGGTTTGTTTTATTTGTACATTGAAAACTGCTATATTTGCTTATTGATGTCTATGTGCCGCTGTATGAAATATGAATTCATGTGAAAACCATACGCCCACGTGCTATGTTCCCGACATGCGCGAAGCAATATTTGAACTAATAAATGTAGCGTTCCTATTTACAAGGACACAATAGAATACACGGCTATGGAACGGGCGTCCATCTCTAATGCCCCGACCATCACTTCAACATCCTCGTCTTTCCCCCCTAGGATGTTGCGCCCCCTCTTGTCGTAGCGGAAGGCTAATGCCGCTTCGATAAATCAAATAATAAATAAAAAAATAACTTCTGAACAAAAATGCACTGCTGCAAACACTGTCGGTCAATACCCACCCATAAACGGCTCGACGGACTTTTTTTATCCCTCGCCTGCTTGTTGCCTGTAATTGGAAATTCAGCTAACAGAGGCAAACCAAACAGCTATCCATGATTCTGTCGTCATCCACCGCCGCCGCCGACGCCATCTTGTGGGCGGAGAAGCCGACCACACCTATCGCTGCTGCCTGTACACCGAAGTATTTAGGTTTGTGTGGCTGTTACAAGTCTTTTGTTTTCGAAATACATAAATAGACAAGCCGGCGCATGACGAAGGCGTCGGCGCCCAGAACTGGTGGCCGAGAAAGGGACTCGCCACGGTGCGTCATGACCAGAGCGCATAATGCCATTCTCGCTAGGCAACATGCGAGAAACTGACGCCTACGGCTGACTACGAAACTCCACTACAGTTCAGAATGTTAGCTACAATATTCGATGCAGTATATGTCATCTGATTGGCGGCGCGTGACGGGCCCTCAAGATCAATCGACCTGTTTCCTGTCAAAAAAAGGAAGCGTTTTCGGGAATAATGGCGATCTTGATATAGCGCCACCGCTGAGTCATGTGCGCGCCTTTCCGATTGAATAGGCAGAGTAACCTTTGTTTTCCTTTCTGCCGAGCTTTTACACAGAATCGCTTGTGTAGGCTGGTAAACACCGTGGAGTTCTCGGAAATTTGCAATAATCAAAGTTATTCTAACAGAGAAGAGCTCCTACACTTCTTTAGCTTCCGTATTGCACTACTCGAGAAACGCTCGACTTCTTTGTAACCAGAAACAGAGGTGGCACAACAACGCTCGATTTCTTTCTGACTTTCTTCCTTCTTTATTCCCTTTTGCATAATCACTCAAATGCAGAATAGCGAGGAGTGTGTTTAGTGGGTCAATCTAAGATCCATGTATCTAAGAAAAAGGATGGTATATGTTACTCTTTTTGAAGACAGTGGGTTTGCAAAATATATGATTCTCTTTAAAAATACACATCAACTCTCTTTTTTGCTGGAGAGTGACCAAGCTGTGAGAGTCCACATTGACTCGTATCCAAAGGATCATGTCACCACTGCAGAGAAGCACATGACTCTTACGAAGAATGCCAGGACACTTGTACAAAGGATCATGTGACCATTGCTGGGAGAGTCACTTGATTCTTTATTATATCAAATGAGTCAAATTACTGCCATATTATTACCGTAGGTGAGTCAAGAAATTCCATGTGTTGTCACAAGACTACTAACAGGGAGAGTCAAGAATTCATTTTAGGTGAGTCAAAGGACACCATAGAGCCAGTGAAAAATAAAAGGAATTTGCATTTGCACGTTTTATTCTAGAAAGACCTAAAATCACGTAGCTTCTGAGAGCACAGTGAAATGATTAAAGAAATTGTCTGCGGTTCCCCATTCGCTGGTGGAAATATTTCTCGAAGACACACAATAATTTAAAGGAAAAATTTATTACACACACATACATCATGGAGCTGGTTACAAGTGGTCTCTTTCAGATGAGAGAAATGAAACAAGTACAATCGCAGTTAAGTTTAACCCGACATATATGTTGAATAATGTCAGTTGAAACATATAAACATGAGCTGGGATAACTCGAGGAGAGACTTTTCCAATCAATGTAAAGGTGTTTATATGTAAAAGATCCTTCTCCTAATTGAGTATAGTCAAAAACTAAGAATACAACATCATCAGTAGTTTGTTTATTTGCAAATCTCTCTGTGCACTGGCTTGTCAACTTATTAAATGATATAGTAATGTGTGACTGAAGTAACAATGCCCATTAGCTCATACCCTTGCAAATTGCCAGGGCCCCTATCAGTTCCAAACAAAACTAAGAAAATGCACACTCAAAAATATGCCTACCGTTATGAACATGCGGTATGTATATCACATGTGGGTCTGGAAAGAAGTGTTCAGAAGATGCAGACTTGAAAAATGAACAACGAATCCTGCAGCTCTCGCGCACAGTTGAGATGCATGGATACTGCAAAAGAGTGCAATGGTGTAATACTTAAAGAAAGTACACTCAGTTACTTGTGCAAATGCAGCAACGTAATTGATCCACATTACCACTTGTAAGATAAAAGATCTCTGAAAGTATGCAGAGTTCAAAAGAGTTCTGACTCGGAACTCGAGAAGTTCAATATTTGGGTACATTCTATCACCTAAGCAAGGAAGTGGCAATACGCAAGAAAAAAGGAGTGCTTTGCAGATTGATCATGGCAATGCAGTGTCTAAGGCAGCTGCTCTGTAGAATACCAGTTTATTTTCAACACACAAAACCACATAAGCAGCCTACACTGATACACCACCGGAAAATGCGATGTCGACATATGCATCAAACAGGGCACTTTAAGTATCGCTTATCTAGGTGTACATAGCTATTTCATGTGCAAAAAAAGAAGAGGTGCCACAACTGGCACTCTAAGCACCTAAATTTATGCGTTACCGCACGAAAAGGTGCATGAAAATGAAAAAGTTCACTATGAGCATTTCAGGTAAAGCAGTTGGATTATACTGTAGCACTCTCAGAACGCTATTCCGAAAACACGGCACGGTTTATTAATGCATCTGCGCCATCGTTCCAACTCCCTCTTCTTCTTTTCTTAGCAGTAGCTCCACTACTAGTTCATGTCCCAAGTGTTGTGCCAGAAGAAGAAAAATTACGCCACAGATGGGCCCCCCTGCAGACAAGTGGCTTATTAAACCTCAAATTATTTATTATGGTTCATTTGTATTATAAATAGTCCATCACTCTAACATTTCATTCTTCCTTACATTACCGATTCCTTACTCTTCCTTTGTTTTAGCTCACTTTTTTTCCTTTTTTATATTAACCGCCGGCTTCATGGCCAATCCCCCGTAGTGGGCAAGAGCCAAATATCAAGGAGAAAAGAAAGAAAAAAGAAAGTGGCCGATCCCCCAGAGTGGGTTGCGCCAAGATACCCAAGGACCAACCAACCAACCAACTTGAGAGAAAAAGTCAAACGGAGCTTGTCAGAATGGGTGCCGGCTTGATCCTTTCGATGCTGACTGTGTCTTCATGCCCATTGCGCCGGATTGTAAAATGATGCGCAGAACGCTTGATGACTGGGAAAGGACCGTCATAGCGAGGCTGAAGAGCGCGGCGAGACGCATCAACACGAACAAAAACGTGTGAAGATGTCTATAGGTTTGCCGGCAGAAAAACGTCGTTCTTAGTGTGAGCTGAAGTTGGTGATGGGCGCAAGTTTTGCATGAAGATCCGCTACCAGTTCGTGTCCCAAGTGTTGTGCCAGAAGAAGAAGTACGCCACAATACCATGCGAAAAAGGAAACGGGCAATGACAGGTAGACACAAATCATTACTTGAGCAGCAACTTCGAGAGGCAATGCACTACAGCATAAAAAATGTTGCTGGGTGTGACAAAGAAAATTCGCTTTGAAGATTTCCAAGAAAGTTAATAGCTGTGCTGCGCATCGCTAGTCCATGTAGCAGGACAACAGTGAGTGCTTTTAGAACTTAAATATGTAAGAGCCTTCTAGTCTTGACAAGTGCCTCGAAGTGCTGCCAGTAGTCGAAATTCTGCTGCAAGATGGAGCAGTCAAGAATCGCTTGAAGAACACTGCATTATGAAAATTAGTTCTTTTCTTCTCTTTTCCTATGTCTCGGGGTACAGTATTCTAGAACAAACGGGAATGCATCTCACTAAGAGAAATTCCACAAAGACTGCCAAATTTCCTTTGCAGATACTTTTATAGAACAAAATCAAAGTCCAAGTTTTCCTTCTTCGCCTTCTCATTGATTAACTAATGCAAAGTAATTTTACATCCTTTCTGGACTACTGGAACATTTAGATGAACGAGAAAATCTAATATTAAAAGCCTTGCAATTTGTGTGAACAATTTTAAAAACATATGGAGGTCCTGCAGACAGATACCTAATGCTGCGCAGATATCAGTGCGGAGAATCGATCCTAGTGAAATACCAGTAGCAACAGGCAGCACATCAACATGGACATGCTCTAATATAATGGTCACTGCTCGAGAGGACAGGATGCTTTTGGCAGTGCGGGTGGGTCGGATGCGTGTGGGTCCCCTCATAAAACTAAGAAAGATAGAAGAAAAGCAAAAAAACACAGGCCTGGGCGGAATCGCAGGAGCAGTGAAAGCGTACGTTGGAGGAGCGACTTTCTTAGAGGCCATTGTGAATGCTTGGGGATATAGCCAAGTGATCGAGCCATCAGGAATATCGAAAGCCTACTCAGGTTGCTGTCGGGGCTGCGCAAGTTGCCTATTGACGTATGGCACGATACGACAAAAATGCTTCATGAGGGAGCGCTTCGTAATAACGATGACGGAAAAGGTGAAGAAGATCGTTTCATAATGGTGATGTTGATGATGCCTCTGCAAAGGGTGCAGAGCTACAAGGCCTGTGTTGTTTTCAAATGATTCCTCGCACTGGTTATGCAATGCAGTTTCCGCGACGCGCAGCGGCGTATTACTATTATGGAATGTAACATCACAATTGTTATTGCGATTCCTTGGCTTGGTATTGCGATACCTGTATAGTTATTTTGTGATGGTAGCTCAGTCGCGAGCCCAAAAGCGATTTCAGCTCCACTGGTAGACTCGATTTTCCCAGATCCTTGTATCGTTCACGTTATTTAAATCGGCCTTAACAGGATGTACTTACTTAACAGGATGTACTAACAGGCCGACTCTGTCCACGAGCGGAAACAATTGATCACTGTTTTATTGACTGTACAGACGCAATATTTTCTGGGGACATTCTTCAGCGGGCTCTTTTAAAAGGACATGGACATCACTCCATAGTGATGGACACAGTGAGAGGTGGACCGTTTTAAAAGATTGCCGGTCCATACCATATGTTCCTAGTACTTGATCTGTACAGCCTATGGAGATCGGGACTGTGTGATCACCATGCCGAAAACCCGCGTTCCACTAGATATCAATCCACTGAGAAACCGTGGCGTATGGTAAGTGTGTACGCTGCCCAAGAACTGCCGCCTGAGTGGATGCCCTTGTTGGACGCCTGTGTGTGCTTGCCCGAGGGATAGATTAGCACGAGAACTGTCATTCAGAGAGGGGACATGTGCATCAATCAGCACCACCTCGTTCTTCTTGCGTGACAGTGAAATTAGACTGTTAAGCAGGAGAGATATTAGGGACCCTCTAATCTGCACAAATGTACGCGCATGCGCTCATTGTCATCTGTATTGTCGGGTTCAACGAGTGCTGTTTCCAATAAACTTAGTTGGAGTGCAGCGCCCGTCCTCTCCAGTCCCTCTGCGTCCGTGTGTGTTTGCGCTGCTTAGTTTGAAATTAGAAGAACGCAAGACGAACTAGCCCCGCAACATGTTCTGCTGAGTCAACTTTCTTCTACGGTGGGCCCTTCCTTTTGAACTTCGTCCGACGAGACTGATGCCTTGAAGATCGCGAGCGCAATCGCCTTCACCACCTGCAGAGCAAGGTTCATGGGCTTCCGTCTCAAGAAAGGACATGTTCCAGCCGAAGTAAGTGCTCTTTTTGGATATGTAACGCCTTCTTTGGGAATGCTAGACGTGTTAGTAAAATAAGGACAGAACTATGGGGACAAGTGACAAGGACTGGTTACTGGCCGCGTGCTTACATGAAGAAAACGAATGGTTGACCACGAGGAAGCTACGATGCCACACACGGCAAGCGGCCCAGACCACTGAGGTACTTCAGAGTTGTATGATGACAAATCCTGCACAGTTCCTTCATTACTCGCCGAAAACAGGAAACTAGACGCGACGCTGTGGCACTTGGCAACGTTACACTTCGAAAAGACATCGCGGATCCTTTAGCTAAAGGACCGGAATATTGCTTGCAACCTCGTATCTCAATGCATGAGTTGCTGGCCTTTAACCGGCGTCTAGCTCCTAAAGCGGAGGGAGAGAACAAAGAAAGGTGCGTTCTGGACGGCGCAGACAGGCTGGCGAGAACTACGCTGAAAAAAAACCGGCTTCAAACGGGAAAGCTATAATGGACAAGATCATCGCTTTCTGCGAGGATAATGACTTGTCTCTCCTACAAGCTGACAAATGATGTTTCGTCGTCATGCCATGCAGCGGATACAAGGATAAGACTTTAAAAGCTATTTCAAAGGGCTTTGCTGCTGGTAAGGCGTCCGCTACCGGAATTAAAGGCAAGGCAGTAGCCCCATGTAAATTCATGGAAGCGCAGAGATTTGCTAGAGCTATTGCGGACTCTAGAGCGAACACATTATCAGTGTTTCTTGCCGCGAAAACACGTAAACGCGATTTACCTTTCAGGACAATTGTTAGCGAAAAAGGTATATGGTAGCTGCACATAAGTCGCTTCTTGCTGAAACATATAAAAAGTTTATAAGTTGAAGACCCTTTGGCATTAAGAATTCTTACGATCTTGCCAACGTGCTGAAGCTCGAACAGCGGATAGGGTATGCCTTTTCAATAGATGTAGATGATTTATTTTATTCAGTGCCCCACAATGCCCCTATATGTTGCCGTTCGGCAATGCATTGAATCCAACGGAACAATTGCCTTCCAAAACACAGCGGGGGTGAGCGGAGAGGAGCTTCATGAGGCTGTTAGTTTAGATCACCGCTACTTTTATCCAGTATGAGAATGCTGCCCTCCGTTGATTTTAGAAAAAAGTAGGGATAGTACATTTCACTGTTAACTGTTGCCGTAAAGCGTCGTTTTCCTTAGTCGTGCTCAATTGGCATCATGAACTTCATTGACCTGCAATGTCTCTCCCACTAACTTAACATTTTCTTCCAGCTAACAACCACTCGTGGCAGTGTGTTGACAGACTATGCTCTGCGCAGGGAAGCAGAGACAGGCAAGCAATGCGAGGTGGGCAGCTGCTGGAGATGTGTTCTCAGAATGTATACATTCAATGTAACGGCACTTTTTCTAACAAGTGGCACCAAGAAAGGCGGACCCGCATCACTTCATCTGTAGCGAACAGATTTCCCCACTCAAAGAAATCTCAAGGAATTTGCTGGAGCACTTTTGCATGCATGTAGCTGTTGTAGGCAAGGTGCCTGAAGCTTTGGAGCGATCATATGCGATGAAACACTTTCCCAATATCAAATGCTCTATGACGAGGCTTCTTAAAGACATGATGCCAAACGCTCATGATGTGAACAAGGAATTTCTAAACAGCCTTGTTGATGAGGTTATCATTAAGGAGGATGTAGAGCAACTTGCGGTTCTCCTAGGACACCAGCCGCAATAAGTGTGCACATGATCAGGGCAGAGGGCACGTACCAAAATTGGTACTTAGGAATGAAGAGTACATAGAACATCTAAGTGTGGACGCTAAGATCTACTAGACTAGGAATGTGCAGTGTGTTGACAGACTATGGCTCTGCGCAATACTAAGAGATAGGCAAGCAAGGAATGCGAGGTGGGAAGCTAGAGATGTGCTCTTCCGCAAAATGCATGTGTTGTGCAGCAGTGGTTTACATGTACAAGCCCTGCAATGATATGGCAAATGAGATCCGGTACCATTCCCTATCGAAAGGGCGTGCTCTGCCAGCCGATCATTAATACACGTCCAGTCTGGCCGATATACACCTACCGCAACTCAACGGAATTTTATAAACACACCAATGGAACATTTCTTAATATAATGCGTTTTCTTCGTGTGTTCTTCCCAACTCAGGACTCTTAACAGACGACCACTCGAGCACAAATACGAGACAGTTTTTTCGGGGCCGAAAACACTACCGGTACGTATATCTGCAGCCACATTTTTCAACGAATGAGATTACCTTGTGTACGTAGGGAATGACGACAGGACGTTTATCCACATATTACCTGGCGAAGCACCAATAACATCCACGCCGAGCTTTTTTTCATAAAGCCTCGAAACAGAACCTAAACGGACTGACGGGAAACCCGCAGAAACCCGCACTTTTAAGGCGCTAGGACTAGGGCTCAGGTTTACTCATGAGCTCCCTACTGGTGATAAACTTCAATTTTAGATATTCTTCTCACGATTAACGAAGACCATATCTGTTGGATGTATCACCCTCGTGTTCAGAAAGAATTTTTGCCATTTCATTCCGCCCATTCGAAGAATGTCAAGAGAGCGATAGCAACTTCTAGCTTGCAGATGGCTTTAGACAGGTCCTGCTCACATGCAGTTAAAGAAAGCTTTGAACTGCAAGTCTCTAGACTTGTTTCTGCGGGTTCCCGTCAGTCCTTTTAGGTTCTGTTTGCGAGGCTTTAGTGAAAAAAGCTCGGCGTGATGTTAGTGGTGCTTCGCCAGGTAATAATGTGGATAAACGTCCTGTCGTCATTCCCTACGTACACAAGGTATCTCATTCGTTGAAAAATGTGGCTGCTAGATATAACGTACCGGTAGTGTTTTCGGCCCCGAAAAAACTGTCTCGTATTTGTGCTCGAGTGTCGTCTGTTAAGAGTCCTGAGTGTGGGAAGAAACACACGAAGAAAACGCATTATATTAAAATGTTCAATTGGTGTTGTTTATAAAATTCCGTTGAGTTGCGGTAGGGTGTATATCGGCCAGACTGGACGGTGTATTAATGATCGGCTGGCAGAGCACGCCCTGTCGATAGGGAATGGTACCGGATCTCATTTGCCATATCATTGCAGGGCTTGTACATGTAAACCACTGCTGCACAACACATGCATTTTGCGGAAGAGCAAGGATAAGGTGGCACGGGAATTGGCTGAGGCTATGTACATACAGAATGCTGGCGATATGTGTGTCAGCGTTCCTTCTGTAACTCTGTATCAGAATGAGTATCGGTTTTTAGTTGATAGGTTTTGATCAGGCAGTGTGTTCAGAGATTGTTATTTTGCCTCGGTGGTGTTGCGCATGCTTGAGGGTACTTAACTAAGCGTTCGGAGGAATAAAATTTAGTTGCGAGTGTGCGCTTGTCTGTGTCTTACGTGTCTTCTTCGGTCCTGTCTAACCTTTTGCGCCATGACTTCAAGTTCAGCTATGCACCAACTAGCCCGACAGCAAACGTTATTAAAGCTATAATGGACAAGATCATCACTTTCTGCGAGGATAATGACCTGTCTCTCCTACAAGCTGACAAATGATGGAAGTTTCGTCGTCATGCCATGCAGCGGATACAAGGATAAGACCTTAAAAGCTATTTCAAAGACCTTTGCTGCTGGTAAGGCGTCCGCTACCCGAATTAAAGGCAAGGCAGTAGCCCCATGTAAATTCATGGAGGTGCAGAGATTAGCTAGAGCTATTGCGGACTCTAGAGCGAACAGGTTATCAGTGTTTCTTGCCGCGAAAACACATAAACGCGATTTACCTTTCAGGACAATTGTTAGCGAAAAAGGTACATGGTAGCTGCACATAAGCCGCTTCTTGCTCAAACATAAAAAGTTTGTAAGTTGAAGACCCTTTGGCATTAAGAATTCTTACGATCTTGCCAACGTGCTGAAGCTCGAACAGCGGATAGGTCATGCCTTTTCAATAGATGTAGATGATTTATTTTATTCAGTGCCCCAAAGCGCCCCTCTATGTTGCCCTTCGGCAATGCATTGAAGCCAACGGCACAATTGCCTTCCAAAACACAGCGGGGGTGAGCGTAGACCAGCTTCATGACGGTTTTAGTTTGGATCGCCGCTACTTTTATCCAGTATGAGAAACAGCAAATCCATGCTGCCCTCCGTTGATTTTAGAAAAAGTAGGGATTAGTACATTTCACTGTTAAATGTGGCCGTGAAGCGTCGTTTTCCTTACTCGTGCTCAATTGGTATCATGAACTTCATTCACCTGCAATGTCTCTCCCACTAACTTAACGTTTTCGTCCAGCTAACAACCACTCGTGGCAGTGTGTTGACAGACTATGCTCTGCGCAGGGAAGCAGAGACAGGTAAGCAATGTGAGATGGGCAGCTGCAAGAGATGTGTCCTCAGAAAGTATACATTCAATGTAACGGCACTTTTTCTAACAAGTGGCACCAAGAAAGGCGGACCCGCATCACTTCATCTGTAGCGAACAGATTTCTCCACTCAAAGAAATCTCACAAGTAATTTGCTGAAGCACTTTTGCATGCATGTAGCTGTTGTAGGCAAGGTGCCTGAAGCTTTGGAGCGATCATATGCGATGAAACACTTTCCCAATATCAAATGCTCTATGACGAGGCTTCTTAAAGACATGATGCCACACGCTCATGATGTGAACAAGGAATTCTAAACAGCCTTGTTGATGAGGTTATCATTAAGGAGGATGTAGAGCAACTTGGGGTTCTCCTAGGACACCAGCCGCAATAAGTGTGGCACATGATCAGGGGCAGAGGGCACGTACCAAAAATTGGTACTTAGGAATGAAGAGTACATAGAACATCTAGTGTGGACGCTAAGATCTACTAGACTAGGAATGTGCAGTGTGTTGACAGACATGGCTCTGCGCAATTACTAAGAGATAGGCAAGCAAGGAATGCGAGGTGGGAGCTAGAGATGTGTTCTCAGAATGTATGCATTAATGTAAGAGCACTTTTGCTAACAGGTGGCACCAAGAACAAGCGTACCCGCATAAAATTCACCTGTAGCCCACACATTTCTCCACTCGAGGAAATCTCACAAGCCTTGCTGAAAGCACTTTTCCATACTCTAGGCTTTCTTCAAAAGCCACAGCCTATGGCGTGTCTTGAAATGAATGAACAGGTCTAATGCTTGGTGTTGTTCATTTTCAGGTGTGAGGACGGAGCCATTGCTCGGCAAGAGCTCTAAAAGAAAGCTTTGCTGTGGTGGTGGAGGTAATACATATTTTTTTTTTTTGCCATGCGGAGCAAGCTACACGTTTCGACTGGGATGTCGAACTTACTCTTGCAAAATGTTTTATTGGTACTGAAATGTCCTGCTCATTTTCTAGACTGGTGTGCATCAAGAGCATCCATGGCTATGTCGCAGACCAGACCCTTATGTTGGGGACGGAGCACCATGGCATAAATACCGTACAACACAGTAGCTGGCAGGAAAGAGGTTTTAGTGCGCTTTTTTCAAAGAGAACAGAAGGGAGGTGGGGACGAGACTAAGAAATCTGGCAGTGCAGGCAGCACACGGTAGGGCTTGGTCGCGTCAGGCTTCGGGAGCGTTCGGGGAACCCTGGAGGCGAGGCACAGCATTTGGAGCGGTCGTGCGTCGATAGGTGTGCGCGTGCCACCAACAGACGCCTTTTTTCAGTGAAGGACACTACTTACTCACGGAAATCAAGTGGCCTTTTCTAAGAAAAGCGAACTTCTAATTGACAATTGATAGAGGCATCACCCCGTGCTACCTATGTAAAACATGTGGGTGGGAAGCTGTATTTAGAAAGAGCCACAAATACTACACGCAAGTGCAAGTGTTGATGTACGTTGCAATGTTGAGGAATGCTTCTTATTTGATACTCCTCAAAGCAGATCATTGTAGCAATGGCGCAAAGACATCACGCCGTTCCGTTCTAGCGCAATAATCTAGCTTGAAGAATTGTACGCCAAGTTGTACTTGCCTGGAATGTTGAGATGGTGAAATTTCGTGTCGTGGCCATGTCCTACAATTGCATTTGCTCAGGGGATGCTGCGTCACTCTTCTGCGACCCTCTTTGCTAGATCAAGAAAGGTATCTCAGTGCTAAGCTCGAGGGCACAGGTTTATCGGACACGGCAGTGACACCGAGGGTGAAATGTAACAAGACCAGTGTGCTTAAGTTTAGAGGACAAGACAGAACCTTAGGTTGTCAGAATGTTCTGCGATCTTTCACTACAGCATGCATCACAATATATCACAGTTCTGGAATGTAAAATCCCAGCAAATTGTACGACCACGTTCAGCAGCAAGCTGGCCGCTTGTTACTTTAAAGGCGCGCTTCAGTGCTTGACAACTACTTCCTTGTCTTCGCGAATAAAAAAAAAGAGTCATGACACATGAGCGCCTAACACTAATTTGCATACTCGCTAAGTTTTCTTTCATTTCATGGAAGTGTTCGTACGAAGACAATAAATCATGCAAGGCAAAATTTTAAATTGTACTTGTTCGCAAAAAAACAGAGGGAAACGATGCCGATTTTAAATGAGGTTTATTTGTCCTGTATGCTGAGAAGGATGGGTGCAGAAGAAATCAGTGGTAAATAGCATGACAAAGGGCTTCTAAGTAGTCTGATTGCAGGTACTGGCCATACTGATAAACACTATTGAGCATGACACATTGCACTGCTGACATACAATTAGCTGAAACAGGGTTGCACATGATGCAAAATACAAAAATACGATGCAGATGACATGTATGACGTGTGAAGCAAAACGCCTCATTATATAAGCTCTGTGATAAGAATATGTATGAGTCTGCCTCATGATGCTAGGATGTAAACCATCAATCTAAGGACGAAGAGGTTTAGCAGAACAGATACTTCGGTGAGTTTAAATGAATCCATAAAGGTACGTAAAAACTGGACGGGATAAGCTCTACACATTCAAGTTTATCGTTGAGCAACGGCCAGCTTTCACCCATTAGCACCATGGCAAAAAACACCAAAGTACATGCATGCTCAATTGTATCAGCTAAAAAAATACGAAGAGTGAACACCATGAATAAACAGAACAATTCGTTTCCCATGAGCATTATAAAGCATAAATTACCAAAATAACTGTGCATGGCGCGCCCTTGTTCGGCAGCTGTGTGTACATCAAAGTGCAAACTACTTTTTCAGTAGGCTACTTCTAAGGTTAGTTTGCTAGAAATCTGTCGAACGCACGAAGTGATTTTTTTTAATTTAAAAGGTCTCTAAAGTTTCCCAAGTTAGGCTTTCATGGTGCTGAAAAAGAAGCGCAGTTTTCTTCAGTTTGGGTTTGCACCCACACTTTGGACAACAGTGCATCATGAGATGTGAGTAGGGGGAACCTTTGAGCAAGCTATGGTGCTCTCCGAGCGTAACATTAACGCTGCGGCCAGTTTCGCCTATGCATGCTCGCGTTTTGGTGTTTCTTGTCATGCTGGTGAAGGTTTAAAGGTGGCAGTTTTTCTGACAATAAAACTTCAGTTTGAAGTGAATGTTCATTCAGTTCATGTCTTCTTGCGTCTGCTTTTTTTTTGTGCTTCGAAGTACTTTGATAAAGCAGTGTGGATGCTTTATATTCTACTTTTTCTGTTCGAGCTGCTACCTCTTTATTTGTACGCTCGCATCCAGCCACCGAACACAGAAACTGTCTTTCATAAATCACTGAGTATTGCAAACCTAGTGCTCTCGGACATTTGGCAGCAAAGTTTCTTCAAGAAGCTGTTTAACTTGAACATGAAAATACATGCAGTTCGCGCGTGTTATGTGCATGATCATATTGACAATGCAACACATACGTCAAAGTGACAAATGGAGCTCACGGAAATTCAGAGGCTTGAACTGATGAAAGCGTTGTTGAACAGGGAGTGGTAGCCGAGTTTGAGTAAGTGGAACTGTCTTTTTCAGACAAAAATGAAAACCAGTCACATGGCATGCAGGAGTTTTGTATGCCTGCGTATGCAGAGGTGTCATGAACCCATGTGAGCGTTGTTTGAAACCTGTCAAACTGCACAGTCAAGAAAGTAGCTGCGACGTCTCGTCACCTGCGGCACATGCATGTGGCTCGAC
Source organism: Hyalomma asiaticum (assembly GCA_013339685.2). Lineage (NCBI taxonomy): Eukaryota > Metazoa > Arthropoda > Arachnida > Ixodida > Ixodidae > Hyalomma > Hyalomma asiaticum. The sequence continues at coordinate 77,955,537 of CM023490.1, forward strand.
AGCAGCATGGCGGCTGCAGTGGGATGCTTGACAACTACGTGAGAAATGCAACATGGGGACTGCAGTGCCTGGAGCACGAAACATTGCTGCACATGAATACTCGGCACATAGGTCCGGCGAACGTGCTTGTCAGTAACAGTTGGATAAACTTGCTTTTCGGTGACCCAATGGGATTGACATTTCACAAGACGAGAGCCGGACAGGCACGACCATACAACAAACAAACAAAACACGACCCGAAGCAAGTAAAGAAGCTCACCTGTGTTGCAGGCACTGAAGCAGCGGTAACACGAACGTGGAAAGTTCTAAATTCGAATCTAAGCAGCGCACGAGCTGCATGTAGAGGATATTGTAGCAATTTATGCGCTGAATCGCGCGTTAAACATGCACACGAACTTGCGCAAGCGCAATGTTGTACGTCACTTACACCTCTACCTGAGTGCA
>CM023490.1:77956080-78025849 GCA_013339685.2 Hyalomma asiaticum
TATTAAATGCTGAATTAATTACGTGCTGTACAGCGCTTGGAACGAGCTGCTTGCACTCACTCCAGAGCAGACGACGCATACCGCTTGAAGTCATTCGCTGGTGTATTGTGAGCACGCATGTGTAAATAGCCCTGGGAAGAAGAGGCGTGAGAGCTGCCGCGTATTCTTTGTCATCTACTGACTCTGGAGCTCTCACGGGCTTCGCAGCGCGACGTAGCGCCGCCGCAGCCGATCGCGGAGGCCACAGCCAACGCCTCCTTGCTCCGTGCCCTAGAGCAAGTCGACCCATCTGCAGACAGTCTGCTAGCATAGAGAAAAACAGAACGGGTGGACTTAGGCCTCGTGCGCTTTCACTGGATGAAGTCAGTAGCTCCATTAAAATGTACATACCACACCGATATGTTTGCCCAAATCGCAGGAAATGCTAAATGCTCGTTACCTCATTACCTGCCATAGCCCATAAAGTTTTATTCCAGGTCCGCGATCGCGCAACAATGACGCTTTGCGAAGTCCTGTGCTCAATGCAGAAAAGCGCATGAAGTAGAATTAAGGTGGGGAACGGATGGCACTCCTGGATACGTAACGAGCCTGGCCGATGTGATTCCCGCAGTAGTAGCGACGTCGGGGCACTGCTGCACGGAACTGCAGCATGTTTAGCGGACGATGGTTATAGAGACTACAACACTAATTATGGTTTCAAAACATATTGCGCGGTCATCATGCCCTTACTCGTTCAGAAACGCTGAGTTATTCCTTTCTCAAAACGCAAGCACGTCATCGTGTTGTCGAACTTTCCGGTTGCATGCAAACGCCATGCATTTCGGAACCTCAAAAAAAAAAAAAAATTCCACAACGCCGTGCGGACGAACGTTGGCTCTGACGGTACAGACGACATTCATTTACGAACACAGAACCTCGCTTTGACGCCGTGACTGCTCGTTTGGTCACTTTAAGCAGCACCGGGCAACGCACATGACTCCCAGAAAAATGCGGAGTGTAGAATTTCTTCTCAGACGAAAGTACTACGCTTCCGCGCCAAAGTTGCAACTGATACGGTCGAATAACCGATGAAAAAAGAGTCAGCTGTTTCCCACAACGGTTGCCATTTTGTTCGCGCTCAGCGATATGGCTTCGATTCACGTACGGCGCAAATGTAGCTACGACTACGAATACACGTGTGTTTGCGTTTTGTTTGCCTCATATTTCCTTCGCATTTGCATTTTTATGCTACTAAACCATTTTCCTTTAATAAGCGCGCAACCGCAATTTTATTAACCACTTCCTTACCAAACCTAATTACTATGCAAACCGGCGAAGACGGCGGAGAATGAGGAGAAAGAGCGGCCGCTTACGATTGGGCAGTTTGAAATACGTCGAGCGTCGCCGCCCACCGCTGACGACAGCAGTGACGAAACGCCGAAAGGCATTGGAATAGAAAAAGGAATCGCTACGCGGTAGCACCCCTGGACTCGAGGTGCCTGCCTGGTGGTGCAGACGCGAAAGGGCGCCTGCAGTGACGCCGCGTGGAACAGGCGTAAGTACCGCGTGATCGTGTTTGGTTCCTGGAGCGACTTCTGTCGATGTCGAGGGAGAGGCCTAAAGAGAGCGCGAGGTATGCCACAGGAGCTGCTGCCCACGGTAACGCAGATGTGGGCAGGCACGTCCCACGTTTGACGCCGAGACGCCGCCGCGCTGATTCGCCACGTCCGCCGTCAAGTCGCACGCTGCCGCCATGCCGACTCGCCTCCTCAGACGAGTCATCACGACGCCACCGTGCAAACTCGCCCACTGACCGGTCAACAAGACTGTCCGCGTCCCGGCGATGAATGACTACGTCGTGACTAACGTGTGAGACTGTTACTTGCTTTCTTGAACTCTTTGCTCCGTGGACCGTAATCCTGTTTATGATCGTTGGTTGAACTCCTCTTCATTAATGCTGTACCCATCTCCATCATCTCGTCAAATAAAGATGTTTTCTCCTTGTGCGCGCGTTCCCGCCATTTGTTGTCGCGTGACCGTACACAAACATCTCATGACGAACGTCCACTAACCATCCCAGGCAGCACGCAACGTACGGCCGATATTGGTTTTATGGCGGCAAAGCGCGGCCCATCTACGGCCTAATGTTGCCGGCAGTGAGCCAGTATCGGCTGAGCCGCCGTCAATGACTCGCAACGTCGGGTCACTATAGCCGCTGCCCCGCCGATATCGGCAGGCCGCCGACTGTAATTGGCAACATGGGGCCGTATATACGGCGACACTGCTGACATCGGCTGAGCTGATGGCTTTCAATGGCAACTATGGCGCCGATTCTCCTACTCTACAGGCAATATAGGCTGGCCATCGTCTTTTATTAGCAATACTATGCCAGCTGTGCCACCTTAGAGCCGACACTGGCTGAGACGATAACCTTCTCCGGCAAATGCGGCACCGATTTTGCCGTCCTTTAGACAATATGGGCTAAGACGTCATTTTTTATAGGCAACATTGTGCCAAGTAAGCCACCTTGGAGCCGACGTCTGCTGAGCCGATAACTTTCTCCGGCAAATGTGGCGCCGATCTTGCAGTCGTTCGGCATCGTCTGAAAAATGGCAAATTCGGCGCGATATTTGCCTAAAAATATTATTTCGCAGGAAACATTGACCCATCTCTGCCGTCCTGGAGGCAACGTCGTCTGCGCCACAGGTTTTCATGGTTGATACCGGCCGGGGCTTTTTCGAAGCCTGCTGTATAAATAATTGAGATCCGATCGAGAGAAGCATGACCGAAGTTCACCTCAGAGGTTCGACGTAAGAATCAGATGTTGGCTTCATATATCCACGCCTATACGCGTTTCAGTGCCGGAACATAACGCACGTGTTTTGCGCAGGATATAATATTCTGTTCGCGCGCTTTGTCTTTCATGGACACGGCGCGCAAAAAGCACGCATTTAGAAAAACTGTTGATATATACACCTATAGGCTGTTTTACTGGGACACTGCGAAATAGGCTGGCGCAACAGTTAGCATTATCCGGAAGGATCGAGAAGCATGGTGGAAAATTATCTAACTGCGCATGTCAGAAAATTAATATTCATACAAATTGAACTAGTTCGTGCTTACATCGATCAGCATAGCAACCACTGATATGTTCAAGCAAAGTTAAACCATCGGAAGCGGTGCTGACATTTGCTACTGACATTTAGGAGCCTATGGAAGGAAAGGGCGCACGGAGCTAACAGCGCAACAGCGAGGAGACAAAGAAAGATATAGCGCATATGGTGCGCTGAAGCGGAGATAAACTCTCGCAACTGGCGTTATACTACTGACATTTAGCAGCCTATGCAAAGGAAGGGTATATGCAGATAACACCACAACAGCGAGGGGACAAACAGATCTAGTGATAACTTGATATTCAGATGATGTTAGCTGTTTTTATAGACCATGAAAGACATAGATCCCTTTCCATTTGCAAATTCAAATGAAGTGCTCTTGTCAAGACCCCGACATTTGCGAACAAGGCAAAAACGAAAAAAAGAAACCAGTCATATGGCAAGCATTTTACATCTCAAAGGTGGTAAAGCAATGCAGACACCTATAATTTACATACAGAGAGCTTTCCTGGTTTGTTCTACTAGAGTGTATGTGTGATCACACATACAGGCGATCTGTGAAGGCGATCTGCGTATTTTATGGTATATAAAAACAGCAAGCATGCACTGAAAAAAAATTAGCTGGAAATCAAAGCTCTCTGATGTCCCCTAGTTTCTTCATATGTTGTTGCATGGTTACAGTATAAACCAACTCGCCTAAGTTAAGGTGTTGTTGACGACGTGCCCCTCCGCTACATTTCATCGGTGCGTTCGCGAAACTAGTGTATTCCTTTCAAAACCAGCTCCTGCACAGCCCAACGCATGTATCGCAGCTCCCATAAGCTTAGCAACAGAAAGCAATAAATGTCTACTGGTCGGGTAAACTTCTACCTCCTTTTTCCACCTCCATGCTCTCTACTACCACGCAGATATAATAGGCTAATAATTCCTTAATATGTTCACGGCATTGCGTGTGATTGTTTTTTGCTTTCATTTGTGTAACGAGCGTCAGTGCGCTCTTTCCATACCTTTCGCATTCGTTTACACATCGGCCATCGGTTACGTTGTACTAGTTAGATGAGCAGAATATATCGAGCTTGACTGCATGCTCTGTGCAGTGAGTGTAGGGTTTGTCATTGACGTTCGAATGAGACTATGGCGTTGATACAAGCCCACATCTGCGTTTTCTGGTATCTAACGACTAATTTATTTATAAGCAATAAGAGTAAAAGAAGAGCGCGAGTAGAGACAGATTCAGCGCAGTATTTCTTGTCGTCGCGCGGGAAGGCAGCATGTCTTTCCTCCGTTGTCCTCGTCGAACACAAAGGTGGAAGCCTAAGTTTCTGGATAGATTACTGCACTAGAAACAAGAAAACAAGGAAAGATATCTCGAAGCTCCAAAGGACAGACGACTCCCGACTCTGGACCGCCTTCATCATGCACAGGTTTCTCGTCGATGGACCGCAAAAGCGGGTACTGGACGATTGTGATAGACGGGAGGAAGAGTAAAATGACGGCCTTCATTATTTCGGATGGGTTATTCGAGTTCAAGGTTGTGCCACTTAGGCTTCCTTTTGTCGCGGCGGCGTTCGAACGAGTGATGTACAAGGTCGTCCACTCTTGGTGTGAACACGGCGCACCGTGGCCGCGCTCCGCGGAGCGCTAGCGCTCGTGGCATGGCCGCGCATTGAAGCTAATCTAGCGCATGCGCACAGGGGCTTGGAAGCAGGATTTCGGTTCGCTTGAAAAGTGCAGGCCACAGGATGCTGGTGCATCGCAGCAAGGCATGCACTCCCGCGCTCCTCAAGCGAAACGAAACCCCTTTTCCAAGCCCCTGTGCGCATGCGCTAGATTAGAATCGATCCGCTGCCTTCCTCGAACTCTCCTGCCCGGAACTCTCCCGGAACTCTCTTCGTGGAACCGCCGAAGAATCCGATGCCGCTCGCTTTTCTTTCACCTTGCTTATTTGTTATCTTTTGATTGGCCACCGCTGCGTACCCGTGTTCAACAGCTATTGGCCATTGGGAACGCCAACGTCGTGGGTGTTGCTGATTGGTTGCTTCACTTTACTATTTTTCTACCGCTACGCCTTTATTCTTCATCGTCATCGTCTTTCATATGCCGTCCTGCCGGTCGGCGAGCGTCTTCTCTCGTGTCTTCTTCGCTTCACTTTTGTTTTACACGCGCACTTTTTGAACCGCGCACATCACACATCACACAGGGGTCACGGAAGCAGTCTTCTCTGTAAAGTTTATCAAAGTCAATTCGCCAGTAGTCACTTGTCAGGTTCATCGACGAGACGTAGCGTGGATGCCTCAGCTTGACGAAAGTCATCAATGAGCGGTAATGGGTACAGGTCCTTCTTCTTCGCCCGGTTCGGTTTGCAGTCCTCCACAGGGAAGCGCCAGCTACCATACATTTCAGTCGGTACTACGGGTGATGGCCAAGGACTTTGGAAGTACCTATAACATAATCGGCGAGCATCTTCCACTTGTTTTATGCCGCATTCCTTCGGAGGGACAAGGTAAGGGTTCTGTTGGATTTGTCATGCCGTCTCCTCTGTTATAATGCGGTGCTTCGGTAGTGGCGTTGTGAATACCTCTCGCGTTCGACAAGTAGTGGTCTTAAAATTGGTGCTTAAGGTAAATAAGACACCACGTGTCGGACGGCGGCAGACTTGTGCCCACTTCAACAGCTGGTGTTACTAAGGTTGCCTGTGCTGCACTCCAATGCACTAACGGAAATCTGCAACTTCGTGGATGAAAGCAGCCGTAGTTCCATTTCGTTTCATTTATTTGCAACAATAAAAATGCTGCAGGAGGCCCGCAAGAAAAAAAAGCTGAACGAGCAGCTTGTCAACATGAAAATCATGACACACATGCCATGAGCGGCATGATTTAAATGCCGCGGTCTTGGTGCTCTCCTGGCCGTTTCGCTAATGGGATGCATGCGAAAATTGGTGTGGCACAACGCGACTACCTGATGAACACAAATGGCAGGTTATAACATGAAAAGCATGACATGCATGTCATGAGGGGCACGACTTGCATGCCATGGTCTTGGTGCTGCCCTGGCCGTTTCGTTAATGGGATGTACGAAAATTGGTTTGGCACAACATGACTGCATGACGATCAAATTACAGGTCATAACATGAAAATCGTGACATGCATATCATGAGCGGCATGACCTACATGCCACTCGTTCGTAATGGTATGTATGCCAAAATTGTTATGGTACAACACGACGTCATGATGAACGTAAATGACAAGTCATCACGTTAGAATCATGACATGCGTTTATCAGCGGCATGGTTTACATGCCACAGTCATTGTGCTGTTGCGGCCGTTACGTTAACTTCATATGTACCAAACTCGGTATAGCGAGACAATACAAATCCATTTTACGTTCCTGATGCGTGCTTCGCATTTCCTTGATTCCCACTGCACGTGAAATCTGCCATTTTTTTCTGAACTATAGCTAATTCTTATTTACTGTGTATTCTTACATCTTTATTTCATGCAACGTTGAAAAAACCTGCACTGTTGTATAGTATGAAGCACGGTATTTCCATGAGTTCATGTTTTTGCTTTGTCGCGACCGGTTTGTTTTATTGTACATTGAAAACTGCTATATTTGCTTATAGATGTCTATATGCCGCTGCATGAAACGTGAATTCATGTGAAAACCATACGCCCACCTGCTATGGTGTCGACATGCGAGAAGCAATATTTCAAATAATAAATATAATAAATAACCTCTGAACAAAAATGCACTGCTGCAAACACTCTGCCGGTCAATACCCATCCATAAACGGCTCGACGGACTTTTTTTTTTATCCCTCGCCTGCTTGTTGCCCGCAATTGGAAATTCAGCTGACAGAAGCAAACCAAACAGCTATCCATGATTCTGTCGTGATCCACCGCCGCCGCCGACGCCATCTATCGCTCCTGCCTGTACACCGAATCATTTAGGTTTGTGTGGCTGTTACAAGTCTTTTGTTTTTCGAAGTACATAAATAGACAAGCCGGCGCATGACGAAAGCGTCGACGCCCAGAACTGGTGGCCGAGAAAGGGACTCGCCACGGTGCGCCATGACCACAGAGCATAATGCCATTCTCGCCAGGCAACATGCGAGAAACTGACGCCTACGGCTGACTACGAAACTCCACTACAGTTCAGAATGCTAGCTACAATATTAGATGCAGTATATGTCATCTGATCTGCGGCGCGTGACGGGCCCTCAAGATCAGGCGACCTGTTCCCTGTCAAAAAAAAAAAAGGTACCGTTTTCGGGAATAATGGCGATCTTGATTAGCGCCACCACTGAGTCATGTGCGCGGCTTTCGATGAATAGCAGAGTAACGTTTGTTTTCCTTTCTGCCGAGCTTTTACACAGAATCGCTTGTGTAGGATGGTAAACACCGTGGAGTTCTCGGAAATTTGCATAATCAAAGTTATTCTAACACAGAAGTGCGCCGACACTTGTTTAGCTTCCGTATTGCGGTTCTCGAGAAACGCTCGACTTCTTTGTAACCAGAACAGAGGTTGCACAACAAGGCTCGACATTCTTTCTGACTTTCTTCCTTCTTTATTCCCATTTCCATAATCACTCAAATGCAGAGTAGCGAGGAGTATGAGTAGTAGGTCCATCTAAGATCCATCTATCTAAGAAAAAGGATGGCATATGTTAATCTTTTCGAAGAGAGGGGTTTGCACATATATGATTCTCTTTTAAAGATACACATCAACTCTCTTTTTTGCTGGACAGTGACTACGCTGTGAGATGCCACATTGGCTCATGAAATGGAGCAGTTCACTATGAGCATCATGTGTTCAGGTGAAGCAGTTAGATTATTCCATGCGAAAGGAAACGGGCAATGAGACGTAGACACAAATAACTACTTGAGCAGAAACTTCGAGAGGCAATGCACTACAGCATAAAAGATGTTGCTAGGTGTGACAAAGAAAATTCACTTTCAACATTTCCAAGAAAGTTATTAGATGTGCTGTGCAGCGCTAGTCCATGTAGCAAGCAGGACAACAGAACGAAACAGAGTCATTTATACAAGGGAAATAGATGCCATCCTGAGCGTAATTGTATTTCACTAGAGCTACGCGTTCTGCAGTCTTTTGAACCGCAGCCTCCCGTTACGGATCACCACTTTTCGGAAACGGCTGGCTTCGGGTCTGGTTTTCGAAAATGGTGATCCGTATGCTGTCTCACTTCGATTTGCATAACTGAGGAAGGCGATTTCAAGTTTCTTTGGCATATGGTAAGGGTGACAGTTTCTTTGGCATATGGTAAGGGTTACGTACTTCCTACGAAGGCACAGTATGACGAGGGCGATCCGCCAAGTGTATTTGCTGGACCTACGGTTCCCGTGGACGAGAAAATTAACTGCATACAGGAGCGATTTCTCCTAGGAACCGGATTGGATTATACCACAACTACTAGCTATTGGCGAGGTGTTTCGGAGGCCTTGTTGCAGACCAAGGCAAAGCATGAACCATAGGTGACGGTGTTGACTGTGTACTTCGCACATGCGAGCGCTCAACCTACGAAGCCTGCTCACAAGAAGATCGTGGGCTGCCTAAGAACAGAAAGGCTCACCGTTCTCCAATCCGACAAGGAGGGCGGTCTTGCTCTAATTCCGCTGAATGTGTTTACTAAAAAGGCCAAAAAGCAGTGTTGAAAATTTTCAAGCCCGTAGGATCTCACCCTAGCAAGAAACAGAAGGAAGCGGTTGCGCCTGTCCTATGTTCCTTCTTTTCTTCGTCCGTGTTTTTTTTTTTTGCGCTATCGTGTTTGTGTCAAGAATGCACCAACTAGCCCAAACAAGGGTGCTACTGCACTCTGCATGACAGTAACACGCAAAAGTACCGGTCACTATTTCCCTACGAACTTAACGGTCGCCTCGTAATCAGGGTGGAACAGCAGAAGTATCTGGGCATTAGAATAACGTCGGACTTTATTAGGATTGCATACTAACAATGTCACTCCTAGTTCGTTAAAAAGCTGTTTTTTCTTTAATATGTGTGCGGCCTACAACAACGTACGTGAAACTTTTGGTTCACACAATATTATTAGACTTCTCCAATATGCTAACGCCGTGTGGTTCCTGCACACGAAAACTAATGTGTCTAAACTGGAAACTCTCCACAGGAAGAAGACTAGGTTTAATAATAAAAAATGCAGGCGCAGTGACTCACTCACCTACATTCCTGCTAACAAAGTCACGACTTTCAATCTTGCCTATTCGAGTGAAACGAGCTCGCCTGAAATTTCTTCATCAGAGACTACAGAAGACTACCATGATTCGACGCCTCAAAATACGCTACATTTCATCAATGCCGCATTGCCCGTCATAGTCATCCATGCACACTGGACGAGTTCTCCTGCAACAATGACACTTCTCGGTTCTCTTTTATTCTGCGTGTTGTCCATTAGTGGAGTAGTCTAGACACATCCATAACTAATACTGTGCCCATAGTGCCATCTCGTTGAGTTATTGGGAGATGTTTTGAATAGTGCGATGACTGGAAACGAAGAGGGCCAACGGAGCTCAAGCGCTCGAGGCGGACGAGTGAGTGAGTAGCAACTTTATTAGTAGAAGGGGCGAGGGGTGATGGAGGCTAAGCCACATAGTCTGCAAGGCTGTGCCTTTCAATGACCTCTTCAGCCGTTCCAGGACCCGTGTCTGGATGTCTCTGTCGGTGCTGGAGAGAAGGGCCTCCCATTGTTCCTCGGTCGCTGGTGAGCCAAAGAGGTCGGCGGGCGGGGGATCGTCCGGGCAGCCCCAGAGGATGTGGTTCAGCGAGGCTATGCCGCCGCAGAGGCAGCAGCGCGGATCGATGACACCTGGGTGTATGTACGAAAAAACGAGGGGGCACGGAAACGTCCGGGTCTGTAGGCGCCGCCAGGCGATCTCGGACCTCTTGGGAAGACTGCCGTGAGGCGGAGGATAGGCGTATCGCTCGAGACGGTAGTGCTGGGTGATGTCGTGGTAGGTGACCAGGGGCTCCGGCACAGGGGTGTCCGACTCTGAGGGGCCCACCGCTCGGTCGACGAAACCTCGAGCGTGTTGGCGAGCTGTCTCATTGCCGGGGTGACCCGAGTGGGCGGGGACCCAGATCAGTTCAAAGCTGCACTGCTCGTCGTGCAGCAGTAGTGGGCGAAGGAGTCGTAGGGTGGTAGGCGATACGAGACCACGCGCGAAATTGGAGATGGCTTGTTTAGAGTCGCTGAGTATAACGCCAGCGTCGGTCGAGATCGCAGCCAAAGCGATGGCCGCCTCTTCCGCCTCGACGGCAAAGGGTGTTCTAACGGTGCCTGCCGTGACTGCCGGCCTGGAAGGCGCTGAAGAGGACGACACGGAAACAACTACGAAGGCATCCCTGAGTGAGTTGTATCGGGCTGCATCCACGTACATGACTGCCGGGTGGTCGGCGTACTTGGCGTGAAGCATAGCCGCATGGGCTTGGCGGCGAGCGTCGTGGTGGCCCGCAAGCATATTCTTGGGTAGCGGCTTGATGGAGAAGGCCGCTCGAACGGCGTGAGGTAACGAAACCAGATCCGGTGGGCGGGAGGAGGTGTCATGGCCGATAGAGGAAAGGATGTGGCGACCGGTCGGCGAACGGTAAAGGCGTTGCACCTGAGCGGAGCGGTGAGCCTCTATCAACTCGTCGAGGGTGTTGTGTACACCCAGACGGAGAAGACGATACGTGGACGCGTTGGTGGGAAGGCCGAGGGCTGTCTTGTATGCCCTAAGGATGAGTGCGTCAATCTTGTCGCGTTCCGCGTTGAGGAGCCGAGTATAAGGAAGGCCGTATGTGAGGCGAGAAACGACGAAGGCGCGCGGCTGGTCGTTCGAACGCTCTGCGCTTGCTCTCTCCTTGGCTTCTTGTTTTGGTGAAGTCTCTCTCGGGGGCTTTTGCTTTGTTGCCGGCGGTTACTTTTTTTTGTCTTATTAGTTTACCGTATTAAGTTATCTGCGCATTCAAGCGTAACTTTTACTTTTTGAGATGTCTGTCTCATCTCCAGGCCAGAGGGCTGCCCTCTGGTCTGCTTCTATTCCCTCTCAGGATGTACCTTTGGAGCTATTTCTGTGCAGTGGTATCAGCAGCGTTCCTGTTGCTTTGGTGCCGACGGATGGTGGTGCAATTCGCATGAAGAACCCTAAGGCCATCCAGTCAGAGCTTCGCACGGCTACGCCACACTTCCTTCAGATAACCGAAGTTCGTCAATTTGGACGCGGCGGGATTCTCTGCTGCTCACCAGACCAGGCCTGTATCCGAGATCTTCTAAAATGTACTTCCTTTGCCACTCATCCGGTGAGCTGCTTCATCCCTCCCCACCTTGCTTGTTGTAAAGGCCTAGTTCGAGGTGTAGATGTCAGCCTAAGTCTGGCGGAAGTCTTGGAGATTTTTTCTGAAGCAGGCGTTGTGTCAGTGTACCGCTGTAACAGGCAAGTTAATAATGTCAAGATTCCAACCGAGACAATTATTGCTACATTTGCAGGCACATCTCGTCCCTAGGAGATTAAAGCATGGCCGTTAATCTACAAGGTAGAACCCCTTTCCCCACGCCCTCTACAGTGTGGCAAATGCTGGCGATATGGACACAGCGCAAACGGTTGTCGATCTAATGTTCGGTGCCGTGTTTGTGGAGCTGATCATAGTGCTGAAGATTGCAAGTCTGATAATCAGTCATGTTGCCTATGCCAAGCCAGTTGCACAGCTGATCACACCGATTGTCCTGCTCGGTCTAAAGAACTGCAGGTTATTGAAATTATCGAGAGAAGGCGTTGTTCGCGTCGAGACGCTCTTGCTGATGTTCAGAGCAGGATGCATGGATATGCCGGAATTACAGCCCGTTCGCCTCTCGCTATGGATGCATCAGTTGCTCAGTCCATTTCGACCATCGTTGAAAAAGCAGTAGAAAAATCACTAGAAAAACTTCTTCTGACTGTCTCTGAGACATTGGCCCAAGTCATATCTTCGCAGCTGGCTGGTATTTCGGAGCAGTTCGCTAAGAGCTTCCAGAATCCTTTTAGCTTATTTAATTCTTCATCTGGGTCCCAATCAGACGTTCCTAGCTATAATGAGTTACGGCCTTCTAATTCACAAAAGACTAGTCAAGATTGCTTTTCTGATTCAGGTTTACAAGATATTCAGGATGTGGACATGGACGCTCGAATTCTTAAACGCACCAGATCACCTACTAACAAAAAACAGAATTCTTCTAATGCTAAAACCAAAAATGTGTGAAAGAGCCCTTGACCAGAACTGACCTTTTAAAAGATAGTATTTTGGATCAAGCAGTTGCGGCTGCTCGTTTGTCAGCAAAATAGGGAACCTTAGGGTTCTTCAGTGGAACTGCCGATCTATACTGTCTGCAACTACTGATTTACTTTACCTTATATCTCAACAGTCTGTCTCCCGACATTGTTTTATTGCAAGAAACTTGGTTACCATCAGGTCAAAATTATCAATTACCAAATTATAAATGTTTTCGTTTGGACAGGAATACACGAGGTGGGGGATTGACATTTTTTATATCAACAAAATTTTGCCATAGAGCGAAACTGGTTTATCAGGCAATATCAAGTGGTTACGAAATTTTAGTACTTGAACTAGCACTCCCAGGTTGTGCTCCTCTCAGCATTGTCAACAGCTACTTTCCATCTGGCGTACAAGAGGAAGGTACTCTGGACATCATTCAGAGCTTCTGTAGAGCAAACTCTCTCTTTGCAGGTGACTTTAATTCGCATCATGTTTATTGGGGTTACCGCACTGATTCGTCGGGTAAATTGTTGTGGAATTGGATGTGTACGAACAATTACACATGTCTTAACTCTAAAGTAGCCACTTTTGTACGATGCAACACAAGATCGGTTTTGGATTTAACATTCGCCAGCTCAAGCTTGCTCGTCTCTTCTTGGGCTGTTGTTGATACTGCAACAAATAGTGATCACCGCCCAATATTGATGGACGTTAATAATCCAGTGATTCCTTTAGATATTCAGACACTGACTTTTGTCGACTAGTCAAAATTTTTAAAAAGTCTACATTCAAGCTTATCTTCACTGACCAGTTCTGGAAATGACATTAAAGCGATGAGTCTTTGTGGTGTTCTAAAATGCTCTATGAGAAAAGCACAGTTCACCGTATCCTCGGCGATAAGTAAGCCTATAAGTGCCTGGTGGGACTCTGATTGTGAACGAGAATACAGGCGCAGAAAAGCTGCATGGAAAAAACTCCTCGTTAACCAGTGCCCTACTAACTGGAGTAACTACAAGTATGCCTCAGCCATGTTTAAAAGAACTGTTTTCATAGCCAAAGCTACTCATGACGAAAACCAATACAGCTTTCTCTCACAAAGTGGAAACAAGAAAGCTCTTTTCAGATTTCTTCGATTTCGTAAGGCTATTTCTGCACTCGTAACCATAGAATCGGTTGTTTTAGCTCCAAAAGAACCATCTGCCGTATTAAATGATATTGCACTGGGATTAGGAAGGCGCTTTACCACTCAAATACAAACAGTATTCCCCAAACCTGTATGTGTAGATGATTTCGTGAAGGTGACTATAGAAGAACTTGCGCGCGCAGTTCAGTCGCTCCTCAATTCAGCTCCAGGCCCAGACAGCATTACGACAGGCATGCTAAAAATTTTGTTTGATGTATCTCCTCAGGACCTCCTAAATCTCGTCAACTACTCACTCGAAAGAGGTCGGATTCCTCCAGATTGGAGACTTGCGAAAATTATCCCGCTGCTTAAAAAACGAGGAGTAGATATGCATATTGATAATGTTAGACCTATCGCACTAACTTCGCATGTTATAAAATTAATTGAAAGAGTGCTCTAGGTTAGAATCATGAAATTTTTGGAAGATCACTCAATACTGAGCACGTGTCAAATTGGCTTTAGACCTGGAAATTCCATATGGTATGCACATGTAGATCTAGAGGGACGAATTAAGCTTGCTCGTCACAGGCGACAATATGCAGCACTAGTAACTCTAGATTTAGCTAATAACGAAAGGGAAGGGGTCAAGGGCTCGTTCTTTATTTGTTAGAAACAACTTAATGAGCAAACAGACAATGAAGCCTAGGAAACATAGGGGAAGTTAATTGTGGTATTGTAATTGTGGAGAAAGTAGAAAGGAATTAAAGTGGACGAAAAGACAAACCTGCCCTCGGTGGGACCCGAACCCACGACCTTCGGATGTCGCGTCCGATGCTCTACCAACTGAGCTACAAGGGCGGTCCGTCCCCCCGTCCACTTTATTGTGTATTTATGTAGGTATTATCCTGGGAGTGTTAGGCAGCGCCACTCGAGGCCAAGGCGGCGTGTGTAGAACACACTTTCTTGCCAGGAGGCGTCACGTAGAACGTGAACTTAGACGAGATGGCTGCTGCCCAATAAGCCCTCGCATGTTACCTAAGGCACCAAGTCTGCCGCAACGAGGCCCAAGCTATGAAATAACGAAAGGGAAGGGGTCAAGGGCTCGTTCTTTATTTGTTAGAAACAACTTCATGAGCAAACAGACAATGAAGCCTAGGAAAACATAGGGGAAGTTAATTGTGGTATTGTAATTGTGGAGAAACTAGAAAGTAATTAAAGTGGACGAAAAGACAAACCTGCCCTCGGTGGGACCCGAACCCACGACCTTCGGATGTCGCGTCCGATGCTCTACCAACTGAGCTACAAGGGCGGTCGTCCCCCCGTCCACTTTATTGTGTATTATGTAGGTATTATCCTGGCATTATCCGCGCGGTGGTCCCTAGATGTGCCGGTAATGTCCGTGGTGCCTACTACTGCCTTCGTTACTTTGTTGAGATTCCGTAAGTACTCTTTACTTCAAGATTCTTTAAAAATGAAGTTACCAATTGAAGAATATGGACATCTTTCTTTTGTTTGGGATAATAAGTGGTGTCCCTCTCGTAAACTGGAAGTGGCAATAACAAAATTTCGCTGTCGTATCCCTCCATTGAATTTTTATTTACACAGGTCTGGTCTTGTGCCATCTCCGCTATGCTGTTATTGTCGAGAGCCTGAAAACATTTATCACTTTTTAATTACCTATCAGATTTAGCTAAGGCGTACGACAGTGTCGAGCATGTCATCCTTCTCAATTCATTAAAAAGCTTGAATTTCCCGCGCTATATTATTAACTGGTTGTATGAGTTTTTAAATAATAGAAAGTTTTATTGTTCCCAGCGTGGATTATCCTCACTGAAATATAATCAGTCCAGAGGAGTCCCTCAAGGTTTTGTTTTATCTCCTGTATTATTTAACGTTCTGTTAAGCTCGGTACCATTAGACAATAACATTCAAGTGTATGTATATGCAGACGACATTGCGTTCTTCGCGTCTGCTGGTGATATTCACTCATTGCATGCAATCTTACCAGCTTATTTAGAAAGACTAGAGTTATGGTTTACTCAAATTAGCATGACTTTAAATGTTAGTAAAATTGCAGTTATTGTTTTTCCTTTGAATGATCCAGTAAGCATTTCCCTTCAGTATCGCCAGGAAATAATCCCTCAAACAGAGTGCATGAAGTATTTAGGTGTGTTTTACGATCATAAACTGAGTTGGCGCCACCATATTGAGCACATTAAATGTAAGGCTACTCGCGCTGTTGGGATGATACGCAGACTTGGCCAGCACCCCTCTGGGTTACGCAGAGACACTATTATGATATACCGTATGTATGTTCGTCCGATTCTGGAATTTGGTTGCATTTTATACTCTGGTGGTCCGGCATACAAGATTAATCCTTTGGTTCTTTTAGAGCGAGAGGCTCTTCGGAGTTGTCTCAAGGTACCAAAATTTATTGCAAATCATGTTCTGTACCAAGAAGCCGAATCCCCACGTTAGCTTGCAGATTCCGTATCCTCACTGTCAAAACATATTTGCAAATTTATGCGTCTTCACAGAGGCGACCACACTTCGTATTCTGCACTGAAGCGTTAACATTTTTTGATGAGCCTTGGTCTCGCATATGCAGACATCAAGTTTTGTTTGTGCAGAATCAACTAGAGGCTTTAGATGTTAACATTCGCGATATCGTCTCAACGGATAAACCATTGGCCAATGCTAAAATTGAATTGGATAATATATTCCCTTCTAATGCCAAACTCCTACCTTCCAGATATTTAATAGGTTTATTAGAAGATCATTTATGAAAATTGGGAATTGATAATACAATTGCGACGGATGCATCCATGCGTGAGGAGAAAGCGGGAGTGGGCATTTTTTCAGAGACTTCCTCCTGGTCATATACCTTGCGCCTCCCGGATTATACACCTACATTTGAAGCAGAGCTCTTAGCCATTCGTTTAGCCATTCGCAACCTTCCTGTACAAAATTCGGCAGTTGTTATAGTGACTGATTCGCTTTCGGTATGCACATCCCTCGCTTCAGCTTCTCCTTCCAAGTCTTCTGTTCTAAACACATTCATATCATTAATTCCTCCCCACGTGCGTGAAGTGCGATTGGTGTGGGTGCCGGGCCATCGTGGCATATTTATAAACGAGATGGCTGATGTTCTCGCGCGGTGGTCCCTAGATGTGCCGGTAATGTCCGTGGTGCCTACTACTGCCTTCGTTACTTTGTCTAGATTCCGTAAGTACTCTTTACTTCAAGATTCTTTAAATATGAAGTTACCAATTGAAGAATATGGACATCTTTCTTTTGTTTGGGATAATAAGTGGTGTCCCTCTCGAAAACTGGAAGTGGCAATAACAAAATTTCGCTGTCGTATCCCTCCATTGAATTTTTATTTACACAGGTCTGGTCTTGTGCCATCTCCGCTATGCTGTTATTGTCGAGAGCCTGAAAACATTTATCACTTTTTAATTACCTATCAGCGCTATAGTAGTCAGAGGAAAAGGCATTTCGAAATTTTATTCAGGAATTTAAACATTCCCCTGAATTCTCAGAAGATTCTTTCCTTTGGAGCGTCCTCACTAGGTTATAGCAACAGGAACGTCTGCTTAGCCATGTGCAATTTCATTCGTAACACAAACAGAATTCATTGATAATCATCATTCAATCCAAATCTTCGTACCTCGAAATTGCTTCCACAGGTTGATTAAACCTCAAATTATTTGATTATGGTTCATTTGTATTATAAATAGTCTATCATTTTCTAACATTTCATTCTTACTTACGTTACCGATTCTTTATTCTTCCTTTGTTTTAGCTCAATTTTTTTTCCCTCTTTATATTAACCGCCGGCTTCATGGCCAATCCCCCGTAGTGGGCAAGAGCCAAACTTCAAGGAAAAAAAGAAAGAAAGAAAAGGAACGTGTACTGTCTATGCGTCTTCATTTCCTTACAATAGTTAGAAAAGCACCTCATGTGTAAACATTTTCGTTCAGACTTCGACTTTCATTTTCTCTGAGCTAAAGCTAATTCTTATTTACTTTGTGTTCTTATATCGTTATTTCATGCAACATTCAAAAAACATGCACTGTTATCTAGTATTAAGCACGGTATTTCGATGAGTTCATGTTTTTGCTTTGTCGCGACTGGTTCGTTTTATTTGTACATTGAAAACTGCTATATTTGCTTAGTGAAGTCTATGTGCCGTTGTATGAAATATGAATTCATGTGAAAACCATACGCCCACCTGCTATGTTCTCGACATGCGCGAAGCAATATTGAAATAATAAATGTAGCGTTCCTATTTACAAGGACACAATAGAATACACGGCTATGGAGCGGGCGTCCATCTTTAATGCCTGCGCCTTAACTTCAACGTCCTCTTCTTTCCCCCCTAGGATGTTGCGCCCCCTCTTGTCCTAGCGGAAGGCTAATACCGCTTCAATAACTAAAATAATAAATAAAATAAATAACTTCTGAACAAAAATGCACTGCTGCAAACACTGCCGGTCCATACCCACCCATAAACGGCTCGACGACTTTTTTTATCCTTCGCCTGCTTGTTGTCCGTAATTGTAAATTCAGCTAACAGAGCAGACCTGAGAGCTACCCATGATTATGTCATCCACCGCGGCCGCCATCTTGGGGCGGGGAAGCCGACCACACTTATCGCGCTGCCTGTACTCCGAAGCATTTAGGTTTGTATGGCTGTTACAAGTATTTTCTTTTTCGAAGTATATAGCCAGCGTATGAAGAAAGCGTCTCGACGTCGAGAAACTGGGGGCCGAGAAGGGACTCGCCACGGTGCGTCATGACCACAGCGCATAATTCCATTCTCGCCAGGCAACATGGAAGAAACTGACGCCTACGGCTGACTACGAAACTCCACTGCAGTTCAGAATGCTAGCTACAATATTCGATGCAGTATGTCATCTGATTGGCGGCGCGTGACGGGTCCTCAAGATCAGGCGACCTCTTTCCTCTCAAAAAAAAAAAAGGGTACCGTTTTCGGGAATAATGGCGATCTTCATTAGTGCCACCGCTGAGTCATGCGCGCGGCTATTCCGATTGAATAGGCAGAGTAACCTTTTTTTGCTTTCTGCCGAGCTTTTTCCCAGAATCGCTTGTGTAGTCTAGTAAACACCGTGGAGTTCTCGGAAACTTGCATTAATCAAAGTTATTCTAACACAGAAGAGCTCCGACACTTCTTTAGCTTCCATATTGCGCTTCTCGAGAAATGCTCGACTTCTCTGCAACCAGAAACAGAAAGTGGCACAACAATGCTCGACATCTTCCTTTCTTCTTTATTCCCTTGCATGCCATAATCACTCAAATGTACAATAGCAAGGAGTGTAAGTAGTGGGTGTATCTATATAAGATCTATCTATCTCAGGAAAAGGATGGTATACGTTACTCTTTGTGAAGAGTCTGGGTTTGCCACATATATGATTCTCTTTATGGATACACATCTACCCTCTTTTTTTCTGGAGCGTCACTACGCTGTGAGAGTCCACATTGACTCGTATCCCAAGGATTCATGTCACCACTGCAGAGAAGCACATGACTCTTACGAAGAATGCCAGGACACTTGTCCAAAGGATCATGTGACCATTGCTGGGAGAGTCACTTGATTCTTGTGGATAGAGTGAGGTAATTATATCAAATGAGTCAAATTACTGCCATATTATCACCCTAGGTGAGTCAAGAATTCCATGTGTTGTCACAAGACTACTAACAGGGAGAGTCAAGAATCATTTTAGGTGAGTCAAAGGACACCATAGAGCAAGTGAAAAAATAAAAGGAATTTGCATTTCACGTTTTATTCAAGAAAGACCTAAAATAGCTTTCTAGAGCACAGTGAAATGACTAAAAAATTGTCTGCGGTTCCCCACTCACTGGTGGGAATATTTCTCGAATGAGCACACAATAATTTAAATAGAAAATGTATTACTACATACATCATGGACCTGTTACAGGTGGTCTGTTCAGATGAGAGAAAATGAAACAAGTACAATCGCAATTGAGTTTAAGCCGACATATATGTTGAATAATGTCAGTTGAAACATATAAACATGAGCTGGGTAACTCGAGGAGAGACTTTTCCACTCATGTAAAAGATCCTTCTCCTAATTCAATATATTCAAAAAAACTAAGATTAGAACACATCAGTAGCTTCTTTAGTTTGCAAATCTAACAATGCCATAATGAAACATGACAACTCTGTGCACTGGCTTGTCAACTTAGTAAATGATATAGTAATGTGTGCCTGAAGTAACAATGGCCGTTAAACTTAGCTCATACACTTGCAAATTGCCAGGGCCCCTATCAGTTCCAAACAAAACTGAGAAAGTGCACACTCGAAAATATACCTACCGTTATGAACATGCGATATGCATATCACATGCCAGTGTGGAAAAGAAGTGTTCAGAAGATGCAGACTTGAAAAATGAACAACGAATCCTGCAGCTCTCGCGCACAGTGAGATACATGGATACTGTAAAGAGTGCAATGATGTAAGACTTAAAGAAAGTACACTCAGTTACTTGTGCAAATGCAGCAACATAATTGATCCACATTGCCACTTGTAAGATAAAAGATCTGTGAAAGTATGCAGAGTTCAAAAGAGTTCTGACTCGGAACTCGAGAAGTTCAATATTTGGGTGCATTCTATCACCTAAGCAAGGAAGTGGTAATGCGCAAGAAAAAAAGGTGTGCTTTGCAGATTGATCATGGCAGTGCAGTGTCTAAGGTAGCTGCTCTGTAGAATGCCAGTTTATTTTCAACACACAAAACCACTTAAGCAGCCTACACTGATACACCACCGGAAAATGTGATGTCAACATATGCATCAACAGGGCACTTTAAGTATCGCTGATCTAGGTGTACATAGCTATTTTATGTGCAAAAAAAGAAGAGGTGCAACAACTGGCACTCTAAGCACCTATATTAATGCGTTACCGCAGGAAAAGATGCATGAAAATGAAAAAGTTCACTATGAGCATTTGAGGTGAAGCAGTTAGATTATACTGCAGCACTCTCAGATCGCGATTCCGAAAACACGGCGCGGTTTATTATGCATCTGCGCCATCGTTCCAACTCCCTCTTCTTCTTTTCTTAGCAGAAGCTCCACTACTAGTTCATGTTGGTTGGTTGGTTGGTCCTTGGGTATCTTGGCGCAACCCACTCTGGGGGATCGGCCATGAACCGAAAAAGAGATTTGTGTAGGAGAGAACTCCTAATAAAATGCAAGAAAAATTGTAGTACAAATTTGATAATCAAATTTAGGTTAAAGGAATAGTTTTCTGCGAAGACTGAAGGCATATAATTATAAAAGAGAAGCGATCGCTATGGAGATTGGTTCTCACGTACTGAGATCATGATTTTAAAAATATATAAATAAAGAACTGAGCAGATCAACATTTAATTCCTTTTGTCTCACGAAGAAAATCGCATACGGCCTTGCAAACGTTCCTGTGACTAAATCCAAGAAGAATCGCTCCAAGAGAGAGCACTACCAGAAGAGACAAATTTAAACCCATGTTTCTCAAGGGTATTCCCAAGTGTTGTGCCAGAAGAAGAAGTACGCCACAGATGCCCCCCCCCCCCCCCCCCTGCAAACAAGTGGCCGTGGGCACTTGAGAGAAAAAGTCAAACGGAGCTTGTCAGAATGGGTGCAGGCTTGATCCTTTCAATGCTGACTGTGTCTTCATGCCCATTGCGCAGGATTGTAAAATGATTTTCAGAACGCTTAATGACTGGGAAAGGACCGTCATAGCGTGGCTGAAGAGCTCGGCGAGACGCATCAACACGAACAAAAACGTGTGAAGATGTCTGTAGGTTTGCCGGCAGAAAAACGTCGTTCTTAGTGTGAGCTGAAGTTGCTGATGGGGGCAAGTTTTGCATGAAGTTCCGCTACCAGTTCATGTCCCAAGTGTTGTGCCAGAAGAAGAAGAAAAGTACGCCACAATACCATGCGAAAAAGGAAACGGGCAATGACAGGTAGACACAAATCATTACTTGAGCAGCAACTTCGAGAGGCAACGCACTACAGCATAAAAAATGTTGCTGGGTGTGTCAAAGAAAATTCGCTTTGAAAATTTCTAAGAAAGTTAATAGCTGTGCTGCGCATCGCTAGTCCATGTAGCAGGACAACAGTGAGTGCTTTTAGAACTTAAATATGTAAGAGCCTTCTAGTATTGACAAGTGCCACGAAGTGCTGCCAGTAGTCGAAATTCTGCTGCAAGATGGAGCAGTCAAGAATGGCTTGAAGAACACTGCATTATGAAAATTGCTACTTTTCTTCTCTTTTCCTAAGTCTCGGGGTACAGTGTTCTAGAACAAACGGGAATGCATCTCACTAAGAGAAATTCCACAAGGACTGCCAAATTTCCTTTGCAGATACTTTTATAGAACAAAATCAAAGTCCAAGTTTTCCTTCTTCGCCTTCTCATTCATTAACTAATGCAAAGTAATTTTACATCCTTTCTGGACTACTGGAACATTTAGATGAACGAGAAAATCTAATATTAAAAGCCTTGCAATTTGTGTGAACATTTTAAAAGCATATGGCGGTCCTGCAGACAGATACCTATAGCTGCGCAGATATCAATGCGGAGAATCGATGCTAGTGAAATACCAGTAGCAACATGCAGCACATCAACATGGACATGCTCTAATATAATGGTCACTGCTCGAGAGGACAGGATGCTTTTGGCAGTGCGGGCTGGTCGGATGCGTGTGGGTCCTCTCATAAACCTAAGATAGAAGAAAAGCAAAAAAACACAGGCCTGGGCGGAATCGCAGGACAGTGAAAGCGTACGTTGGAGGAGCGACTTTCTTAGAGGCCATTGTGAATGCTTGGGGATCTAGCCAAGTGATCGAGCCATCAGGAATATCGAAAGCCTACTCAGGTTGCTGTCGGGCTGCGCACGTTGCCTATGGCGTGACGTATGGCACGATACGACAAAAATGCTTCATGAGGGAGCACTTCGTAATAACGATGACGGAAAAGGTGAAGAAGATCGTTTCATAAGGGTGATGATGATGCCTCTGTAAAGGGTGCAGGGCTACAAGGCCTGTGTTGTTTTCAAATGATTCCTCGCACTGGTTATGCAATGCAGCTTCCGCGACGCTCAGCGGCGTATTACTATTATGGAATGTAACATCACAATCGTTATTGCGATTCCATGGCTTGGTATTGCGATACCAGTATAGTTATTTTGTGATGGCAGCTCAGTCGCGAGCCTAAAAGCGATTTCAGCTCCACTGGTAGACTCGATTTCCCCAGACCCTTGTATCGTTCACGTTATTTAAATCGGCCTTAACAGGATGTACTTACTTAACAGGATGTACTAACAGGCCGACTCTGTCCACGAGCGGAAACAATTGATCACTGTTTTATTGACTGTACAGACGCAACATTTTCTGGGGACATTCTTCAGCAGGCTCTTTGAAAAGGACATGGACATCACTCCATAGTGATGGAGACAGTGAGGGGTGGACCGTCTTAAAAGATTGCCGGTCCACACCATATGTTCCTAGTACTTGATTTGTACAGCCTATGGATATCGGGACTGTGTGATCACCATGCCGAAAACCCGCGTTCAACTACATATTAATCCACTGAGAAACCGTGGCGTACGGTAAGAAGTGTGTACGCTGCCCAAGAACTGCCGCCTGAGTGGATGCACTTGTTGGACGTCTGTGTGTGCTTGCCCGAGGGATAGATTAGCACGAGAACTGTCATTCAGAGAGGGGACTGTGCATCAATCAGCACCACCTCGTTCTCCTTGCGTGACAGTTAAATTAGACTGTTAAGCAGGAGAGATATTAGGGACCCTCTAATCTGCACAAATGCACGCGCATGCGCTCATTTTCATCTGTATTGTCCGGTTGAACGAGTGCTGTTTCCAATATACTTAGTTGGAGTGCAGCGCCCATCCTCTCCAGTCTCTCTGCGTCCGTGTGTGTTTGCGCTGCTTAGTTTGAAATTAGAAGAACGCAAGACCAACTAGCCCCGCAACATGTTCTGCTAAGTCAACTTTCTTCTACGGTGGGCCCTTCCTTTTGAATTTCTTCCGACGAGCCTGATGCCTTGAAGATCGCGAGCGGAATCGCCTTCACCACCTGCAGAGCAAGGTTCATCGGCTTCCGTCTCAAGAAAGGACATGTTCCAGCTGAAGTAAGTGCTCTTTTTCGATAT
Organism: Hyalomma asiaticum; assembly: GCA_013339685.2. Taxonomy (NCBI): domain Eukaryota; kingdom Metazoa; phylum Arthropoda; class Arachnida; order Ixodida; family Ixodidae; genus Hyalomma; species Hyalomma asiaticum. The sequence goes on from CM023490.1 coordinate 77,979,746, forward strand.
GTAACGCCTTCTTTGGAAGATGCTAGACGTGTTAGTAAAATAAGGACAGAACTATGGGGACAAGTGGCATTTTTTAAGGACTGGTTACTGGCCGCGTGCTTACATGAAGAAAACGAATGGCTTATTAAACCTCAAATTATTTATTATGGTTCATTTGTATTATAAATAGTCCATCACTCTAACATTTCATTCTTCCTTACATTACCGATTCCTTACTCTTCCTTTGTTTTAGCTCACTTTTTTTCCTTTTTATATTAACCGCCGGCTTCATGGCCAATCCCCCGTAGTGGGCAAGAGCCAAATATCAAGGAGAAAAGAAAGAAAAAAGAAAGTGGCCGATCCCCCAGAGTGGGTTGCGCCAAGATACCCAAGGACCAACCAACCAACCAACTTGAGAGAAAAAGTCAAACGGAGCTTGTCAGAATGGGTGCCGGCTTGATCCTTTCGATGCTGACTGTGTCTTCATGCCCATTGCGCCGGATTGTAAAATGATGCGCAGAACGCTTGATGACTGGGAAAGGACCGTCATAGCGAGGCTGAAGAGCGCGGCGAGACGCATCAACACGAACAAAACGTGTGAAGATGTCTATAGGTTTGCCGGCAGAAAAACGTCGTTCTTAGTGTGAGCTGAAGTTGGTGATGGGCGCAAGTTTTGCATGAAGATCCGCTACCAGTTCGTGTCCCAAGTGTTGTGCCAGAAGAAGAAGTACGCCACAATACCATGCGAAAAAGGAAACGGGCAATGACAGGTAGACACAATCATTACTTGAGCAGCAACTTCGAGAGGCAATGCACTACAGCATAAAAAATGTTGCTGGGTGTGACAAAGAAAATTCGCTTTGAAGATTTCCAAGAAAGTTAATAGCTGTGCTGCGCATCGCTAGTCCATGTAGCAGGACAACAGTGAGTGCTTTTAGAACTTAAATATGTAAGAGCCTTCTAGTCTTGACAAGTGCCTCGAAGTGCTGCCAGTAGTCGAAATTCTGCTGCAAGATGGAGCAGTCAAGAATGGCTTGAAGAACACTGCATTATGAAAATTAGTTCTTTTCTTCTCTTTTCCTATGTCTCGGGGTACAGTATTCTAGAACAAACGGGAATGCATCTCACTAAGAGAAATTCCAAAAAGACTGCCAAATTTCCTTTGCAGATACTTTTATAGAACATCAAAGTCCAAGTTTTCCTTCTTCGCCTTCTCATTGATTAACTAATGCAAAGTAATTTTACATCCTTTCTGGACTACTGGAACATTTAGATGAACGAGAAAATCTAATATTAAAAGCCTTGCAATTTGTGTGAACAATTTTAAAAACATATGGAGGTCCTGCAGACAGATACCTAATGCTGCGCAGATATCAGTGCGGAGAATCGATCCTAGTGAAATACCAGTAGCAACAGGCAGCACATCAACATGGACATGCTCTAATATAATGGTCACTGCTCGAGAGGACAGGATGCTTTTGGCAGTGCGGGTGGGTCGGATGCGTGTGGGTCCCCTCATAAAACTAAGAAAGATAGAAGAAAAGCAAAAAAACACAGGCCTGGGCGGAATCGCAGGACAGTGAAAGCGTACGTTGGAGGAGCGACTTTCTTAGAGGCCATTGTGAATGCTTGGGGATATAGCCAAGTGATCGAGCCATCAGGAATATCGAAAGCCTACTCAGGTTGCTGTCGGGGCTGCGCAAGTTGCCTATTGACGTATGGCACGATACGACAAAAATGCTTCATGAGGGAGTGCTTCGTAATAACGATGACGGAAAAGGTGAAGAAGATCGTTTCATAATGGTGATGTTGATGATGCCTCTGCAAAGGGTGCAGAGCTACAAGGCCTGTGTTGTTTTCAAATGATTCCTCGCACTGGTTATGTAATGCAGTTTCCGCGACGCGCAGCGGCGTATTACTATTATGGAACGTAACATCACAATTGTTATTGCGATTCCTTGGCTTGGTATTGCGATACCTGTATAGTTATTTTGTGATGGTAGCTCAGTCGCGAGCCCAAAAGCGATTTCAGCTCCACTGGTAACTCGATTTTCCCAGATCCTTGTATCGTTCACGTTATTTAAATCGGCCTTAACAGGACGTACTTAACAGGATGTACTAACAGGCCGACTCTGTCCACGAGCGGAAACAATTGATCACTGTTTTATTGACTGTACAGACGCAATATTTTCTGGGGACATTCTTCAGCGGGCTCTTTGAAAAGGACATGGACATCACTCCATAGTGATGGACACAGTGAGAGGTGGACCGTTTTAAAAGATTGCCGGTCCATACCATATGTTCCTAGTACTTGATTTGTACAGCCTATGGAGATCGGGACTGTGTGATCACCATGCCGAAAACCCGCGTTCCACTAGATATCAATCCACTGAGAAACCGTGGCGTATGGTAAGTGTGTAGGCTGCCCAAGAACTGCCGCCTGAGTGGATGCCCTTGTTGGACGCCTGTGTATGCTTGCCCGAGGGATAGATTAGCACGAGAACTGTCATTCAGAGAGGGGACATGTGCATCAATCAGCACCACCTCGTTCTTCTTGCGTGACAGTGAAATTAGACTGTTAAGCAGGAGAGATATTAGGGACCCTCTAATCTGCACAAATGTACGCGCATGCGCTCATTGTCATCTGTATTGTCGGGTTCAACGAGTGCTGTTTCCAATAAACTTAGTTGGAGTGCAGCGCCCGTCCTCTCCAGTCCCTCTGCGTCCGTGTGTGTTTGCGCTGCTTAGTTTGAAATTAGAAGAACGCAAGACGAACTAGCCCCGCAACATGTTCTGCTGAGTCAACTTTCTTCTACGGTGGGCCCTTCCTTTTGAACTTCGTCCGACGAGACTGATGCCTTGAAGATCGCGAGCGCAATCGCCTTCACCACCTGCAGAGCAAGGTTCATGGGCTTCCGTCTCAAGAAAGGACATGTTCCAGCCGAAGTAAGTGCTCTTTTTGGATATGTAACGCCTTCTTTGGGAATGCTAGACGTGTTAGTAAAATAAGGACAGAACTATGGGGACAAGTGACAAGGACTGGTTACTGGCCGCGTGCTTACATGAAGAAAACGAATGGTTGACCACGAGGAAGCTACGATGCCACACACGGCAAGCGGCCCAGACCACTGAGGTACTTCAGAGTTGTATGATGACAAATCCTGCACAGTTCCTTCATTACTCGCCGAAAACAGGAAACTAGACGCGACGCTGTGGCACTTGGCAACGTTACACTTCGAAAAGACATCGCGGATCCTTTAGCTAAAGGACCGGAATATTGCTTGCAACCTCGTATCTCAATGCATGAGTTGCTGGCCTTTAACCGGCGTCTAGCTCCTAAAGCGGAGGGAGAGAACAAAGAAAGGTGCGTTCTGGACGGCGCAGACAGGCTGGCGAGAACTACGCTGAAAAAAACCGGCTTCAAACGGGAAAGCTATAATGGACGAGATCATCGCTTTCTGCGAGGATAATGACTTGTCTCTCCTACAAGCTGACAAATGATGTTTCGTCGTCATGCCATGCAGCGGATACAAGGATAAGACTTTAAAAGCTATTTCAAAGGGCTTTGCTGCTCGTAAGGCGTCCGCTACCAGAATTAAAGGCAAGGCAGTAACCCCATGTAAATTCATGGAAGTGCAGAGATTAGCTAGAGCTATTGCGGACTCTAGAGCGAACACATTATCAGTGTTTCTTGCCGCGAAAACACGTAAACGCGATTTACCTTTCAGGACAATTGTTAGCGAAAAAGGTATATGGTAGCTGCACATAAGTCGCTTCTTGCTGAAACATATAAAACGTTTATAAGTTGAAGACCCTTTGGCATTAAGAATTCTTACAATCTTGCCAACGTGCTGAAGCTCGAACACCGGATAGGGTATGCCTTTTCAATAGATGTAGATGATTTATTTTATTCAGTGCCCCACAATGCCCCTGTATGTTGCCGTTCGGCAATGCATTGAATCCAACGGCACAATTGCCTTCCAAAACACAGCGGGGGTGAGCGGAGAGGAGCTTCATGAGGCTGTTAGTTTAGATCACCGCTACTTTTATCCAGTATGAGAATGCTGCCCTCCGTTGATTTTAGAAAAAAGTAGGGATAGTACATTTCACTGTTAACTGTTGCCGTAAAGCGTCGTTTTCCTTAGTCGTGCTCAATTGGCATCATGAACTTCATTGACCTGCAATGTCTCTCCCACTAACTTAACATTTTCTTCCAGCTAACAACCACTCGTGGCAGTGTGTTGACAGACTATGCTCTGCGCAGGGAAGCAGAGACAGGCAAGCAATGCGAGGTGGGCAGCTGCTGGAGATGTGTTCTCAGAATGTATACATTCAATGTAACGGCACTTTTTCTAACAAGTGGCACCAAGAAAGGCGGACCCGCATCACTTCATCTGTAGCGAACAGATTTCCCCACTCAAAGAAATCTCAAGGAATTTGCTGGAGCACTTTTGCATGCATGTAGCTGTTGTAGGCAAGGTGCCTGAAGCTTTGGAGCGATCATATGCGATGAAACACTTTCCCAATATCAAATGCTCTATGACGAGGCTTCTTAAAGACATGATGCCAAACGCTCATGATGTGAACAAGGAATTTCTAAACAGCCTTGTTGATGAGGTTATCATTAAGGAGGATGTAGAGCAACTTGGGGTTCTCCTAGGACACCAGCCGCAATAAGTGTGGCACATGATCAGGGCAGAGGGCACGTACCAAAAATTGGTACTTAGGAATGAAGAGTACATAGAACATCTAAGTGTGGACGCTAAGATCTACTAGACTAGGAATGTGCAGTGTGTTGACAGACTATGGCTCTGCGCAATTACTAAGAGATAGGCAAGCAAGGAATGCGAGGTGGGAAGCTAGAGATGTGTTCTCAGAATGTATGCATTAAATGTAAGAGCACTTTTGCTAACAGGTGGCACCAAGAAAAGCGTACCCGCATAAATTCACCTGTAGCCCACACATTTCTCCACTCGAGGAAATCTCACAAGGACCTTGCTGAAAGCACTTTTCCATACGTCTAGGCTTTCTTCAAAAGCCACAGCCTATGGCGTGTCTTGAAATGAATGAACAGGTCTAATGCTTGGTGTGTTCATTTTCAGGTGTGAGGACGGAGCCAGTTGCTCGGCAAGAGCTCTAAAAGAAAGCTGTTGCTGTGGTGGTGGAGGTAATACATATTTTTTTTTTTGCCATGCGGAGCAAGCTACACGTTTCGACTGGGATGTCGAACTTACTCTTGCAAAATGTTTTATTGGTACTGAAAATGTCCTGCTCATTTTCTAGACTGGTGGTGCATCAAGAGCATCCATGGCTATGTCGCAGACCAGACCCTTATGTTGGGGGGACGGAGCACCATGGCATAAATACCGTACAACACAGTAGCTGGCAGGAAAGAGGTTTTATTGCGCTTTTTTCAAAAGAGAAACGAAGGGAGGTGGGGACGAGACTAAGAAATCTGGCAGTGCAGGCAGCACACGGTAGGGCTTGGTCGCGTCAGGCTTCGGGAGCGTTCGGGGAACCCTGGAGGCGAGGCACAGCATTTGGAGCGGTCGTGCGTCGATAGGTGTGCGCGTGCCCCACACAGACGGCCTTTTTTCAGTGAAGGACACTACTTACCTCACGGAAATCAAGTGGCCTTTTCTAAGAAAAGCGAACTTCTAATTGACATTGATAGAGGCATCACCCCGTGCTACATATGTAAAACATGTGGGTGGGAAGCTGGTATTTAGAAAGAGCCACAAATACTACACGCAAGTGCAAGTGTTGATGTACGTTTGCAATGTTGAGGAATGCTTCTTATTTGATACTCCTCAAAGCAGATCATTGTAGCAATGGCGCAAAGACATCACGCCGTTCCGTCTAGCGCAATAATCTAGCTTGGAAGAATTGTACGCCAAGTTGTACTTGCCTGGAATGTTGAGATGGTGAAATTTTCGTGTCGTGGCCATGTCCTACAATTGCATTTCTCAGGGGATGCTGCGTCACTCTTCTGCGACCCATCTTTGCATAGCAAGAAAGGTATCTCAGTGCTAAGCTCGAGGGCACAGGTTTATCGGACACGGCAGTGACACCGAGGGTGAAATGTAACAAGACCAGTGTGCTTAAGTTTAGATGGACAAGACAGAACCTTAGGTTGTCAGAACTGTTCTGCGATCTTTCACTACAGCATGCATCACAATTATATCACAGTTCTGGAATGTAAAATCCCAGCAAATTGTACGACCACGTTCAGCAGCAAGCTGGCCGCTTTTACTTTAAAGGCGCGCTTCAGTGCTTGACAACTACTTCCTTGTCTTCGCGAATAATAAAAAAGAGTCCTTGACACATGAGCGCCTAACACTAATTTGCATTACTCGCTAAGTTTTCTTTCATTTCATGGAAGTGTTCGTACGAAGACAATAAATCATGCAAGGCAAAATTTTAAATTGTACTTGTTCGCAAAAAACAGAGGGAAACGATGCCGATTTTAAATGAGGTTTATTTGTCCTGTATGCTGAGAAGGATGGGTGCAGAAGAAATCAGTGGTAAATAGCATGACAAAGGGCTTCTAAGTAGTCTGATATGCAGGCTACTGGACATACTGATAAACACTATTTGAGCATGACACATTTGCACTGCTGACATACAATTAGCTGAAACAGGGTTGCACATGATGCAAAATACAAAAATACGATGCAGATGACATGTATGACGTGTGAAGCAAAACGCCTCATTATATAAGCTCTGTGATAATGAATATGTATGAGTCTGCTCATGATGCTAGGATGTTAACCACATCAATCTAAGACGAAGAGGTTTAGCAGAACAGATACTTCGGTGAGTTTAAATGAATCCATAAAGGTACGTAAAAACTGGACGGGATAAGCTCTACACATTCAAGTTTATCGTTGAGCAACGGCCAGCTTTCACCCATTAGCACCATGGCAAAAAACACCAAAGTACATGCATGCTCAATTGTATCAGCTAAAAAAATACGAAGAGTGAACACCATGAATAAACAGAACAATTCGTTTCCCATGAGCATTATAAAGCATAAATTACCAAAATAACTGTGCATGGCGCGCCCTTGTTCGGCAGCTGTGTGTACATCAAAGTGCAAACTACTTTTTCAGTAGGCTACTTCTAAGGTTAGTTTGCTAGAAATCTGTCGAACGCACGAAGTGATTTTTTTTAATTTAAAAGGTCTCTAAAGTTTCCCAAGTTAGGCTTTCATGGTGCTGAAAAAGAAGCGCAGTTTTCTTCAGTTTGGGTTTGCACCCACACTTTGGACAACAGTGCATCATGAGATGTGAGTAGGGGGAACCTTTGAGCAAGCTATGGTGCTCTCCGAGCGTAACATTAACGCTGCGGCCAGTTTCGCCTATGCATGCTCGCGTTTTGGTGTTTCTTGTCATGCTGGTGAAGGTTTAAAGGTGGCAGTTTTTCTGACAATAAAACTTCAGTTTGAAGTGAATGTTCATTCAGTTCATGTCTTCTTGCGTCTGCTTTTTTTTTGTGCTTCGAAGTACTTTGATAAAGCAGTGTGGATGCTTTATATTCTACTTTTTCTGTTCGAGCTGCTACCTCTTTATTTGTACGCTCGCATCCAGCCACCGAACACAGAAACTGTCTTTCATAAATCACTGAGTATTGCAAACCTAGTGCTCTCGGACATTTGGCAGCAAAGTTTCTTCAAGAAGCTGTTTAACTTGAACATGAAAATACATGCAGTTCGCGCGTGTTATGTGCATGATCATATTGACAATGCAACACATACGTCAAAGTGACAAATGGAGCTCACGGAAATTCAGAGGCTTGAACTGATGAAAGCGTTGTTGAACAGGGAGTGGTAGCCGAGTTTGAGTAAGTGGAACTGTCTTTTTCAGACAAAAATGAAAACCAGTCACATGGCATGCAGGAGTTTTGTATGCCTGCGTATGCAGAGGTGTCATGAACCCATGTGAGCGTTGTTTGAAACCTGTCAAACTGCACAGTCAAGAAAGTAGCTGCGACGTCTCGTCACCTGCGGCACATGCATGTGGCTCGACAGCAGCATGGCGGCTGCAGTGGGATGCTTGACAACTACGTGAGAAATGCAACATGGGGACTGCAGTGCCTGGAGCACGAAACATTGCTGCACATGAATACTCGGCACATAGGTCCGGCGAACGTGCTTGTCAGTAAACAGTTGGATAAACTTGCTTTTCGGTGACCCAATGGGATTGACATTTCACAAGACGAGAGCCGGACAGGCACGACCATACAACAAACAAACAAAACACGACCCGAAGCAAGTAAAGAAGCTCACCTGTGTTGCAGGCACTGAAGCAGCGGTAACACGAACGTGGAAAGTTCTAAATTCGAATCTAAGCAGCGCACGAGCTGCATGTAGAGGATATTGTAGCAATTTATGCGCTGAATCGCGCGTTAAACATGCACACGAACTTGCGCAAGCGCAATGTTGTACGTCACTTACACCTCTACCTGAGTGCATAATGTTGTACAGGCTCTCCCAGAATAATTCGGAACGCCGGACACGCAGCAGCGCGCCGGCGGAGTATGCAAGCAGAAAAGCAGTACGATGGTCTGCGCGTGCGCGGTCTCCATAGCAAGCAAATATTGCTCCGTATTGCACCTAAATTCGCGTTGTGTTGCTACAAAACGGTTCCCTATGTGTTCCTTAGCGTTTTCATAAGGGGGGATGGGTGGGTGGTGTCTCAAGACGCCTGTGCGCATGCAGCGCGTTGGAGCAGGAACCATCGTGCGTGCGTGTTCGTGCACTTGGATGACTTTTATTTTGCTACTTTGGTTCCGGTTCCTATTTACTTGTATATTTGACGTGATTATTTCCGGTAGGCGACTGTGACTAGCCCTCGCAAAGGACGGTGGTTTCATCGGATGCAACCGTGAGCATGCCGGTGGCAAGATTGATAAAGAGATACGAATATATTTGAACCATGCCACTGACACGAAGTTCACCTTTTTACTATCAAGGCAGCATGCATCTCGGTGGGCAGATTTATAAAGAGATGCGAATATATTTGAACCGTGCCGCTGACACAAAGTTCACCGCTTTCCTATCAAGGCAGCATACCGAAAAGAGTGCGGATCGATGTGCGGAGAAAAATAATTGAGCTCTGGTTACAAGAGAAATCTCAGCGCGAGATATGCCGCCTCACAGGAAAGTCTGTAACAGCGGTCAACCGCATTATACAAGTATAATGCAAGTAGGCATTATACAAGTAGGCATGAAGACGGCCGACTAGCAGATGCGCCACGATCCTAAAGGCATAGATGCACGTCGGAAGAATGCGACCTCCTCATTGTTGCTGCAGCAGTCGCCTTTTCAAAGCGCCGGCCAGATTAAGAGAGCGCTGAACCTGCAAGCCAGTGAGGAGACAATCAGAAGGCGCATGCGAGAAGCTGGTCTTCGTGAATTCGTCGCGGCGCAAAAGCCACACCTGACAGATTTTCAAAAAGACCCAACGCCTACAGTTGGCCAGGGCTTAGGAGCACTGGACTACAGAAGAATGGACGCAAGTGATATTCTCGGATAAATCCACATTTACGTCGCGGTGGGATCAAGAGCGCCGCGTAAAGGAGACCGTACAACTGCAGGTTTTTTTTTTTTCTTTTTGACCCACAAAAAATCTTCGGGCGCGCAAAAAGGCTTCAACTAGAAAGACCAATATTTATTTTTTCTTATCGTGTATAGTACGAACCCGGGTACGTTTCCGAGACCTACAGGAGCGGCTGCTGTGCTGTCAACGTGCGGGGAGCAATCAGCAAAGAGGGCCTCGGTCCGCTAGTTCGGCTGTCCCCATCTCTCACAGCTGACGCCTACTGTGAAATTCTGGACTACCACCTGATGCAATACGCTCGTGACGGGCCATTTAAATATGGCTGCTACTTTTTCCAGCAAGACCTCACCCCGGTGCACACCGCCAGAGCTGTGCAAAATCTCCTTCAAGGGCGCACTGTGTGTGTCCTTGACTGGCCTCCAAAGGGTGCAGCCTTCAATCCGATAGAGAAGGTGTGGGGCGCAATGAAGGAAAGTTTGTCCCATATGAATCAGGGAGGTGCCAGTGCTGACGAGCTCTGGCTCGCCATAACCCGAGAGTGGAAGCGCCTTGGTGATAAGGATTTCGTAGAAGCGCTCTACGGGTCAATGCGACGCCGGCTACAAGCTGTAGTTCACGTCGACGGCGCATTCACACGATATTGTTGTTATGTGTTGTTATGTGGGGTTTAACGTCCCAAAACCAGCTCTGATTATGAGAGACGCCGTAGTGGAGGGCTCCGGAAATTTCGACCACCTGGGGTTCTTTAACGTGCACTGACATCGCACAGCACACGGGCCTCAACATTTCGCCTCCGTCGAAATGCAGCCGCCGTGGCCGGGATTCGATCCCGCGACCCTCGGATCTGCAGCCGAGTACCATAGCCACTAGACCACCGTGGCGGGGCCATTCACACGATATTGAAGCGGAGAATAGCAATCGCTTCTTTCGATTCTTTCGTTTTTTTTTCTTTGGGAAGATAAACCCAATGTCCTTCCTGACATTTAATTCTATTTATTTTGCATTCCGCTCGCACAGCCTACTGTCTCTTAGCGTTGTAACCTCCCTCTCAGCGAAAGAAAATAGCTGTCTGCGCCAAGAAATAGACATGTGATAAAACTGTTAGAATACTCCCTACTAAACAGTCATAGTCCGTAACCGATTGGTGCACAAATATACGCAAATCGTGTTATGCGACACGAAAAGGGGAGACATGGATGGTACCGGCCGCGCGTTTAAACTATTCGATGCAACGATTGTGCCATACCTTTCCTTCTCTTCTCAATCATTACACATTAACTAATTTTCATCTATTTTGTTGTTCATCAGGCAAGTTTACGCTTGAAATTTATAAACACTATTGATTACTAATATGTATATATTCGTTTCTTTTATTTTGATTATTTTTAATATCTTGTTCAAGCCTTTGTTTCCATATCATGTACCGCTTTAACAAATATGTAACTTTTTTTCCTGATCTCTCTTTTTTTTAAATTACATGTAAATTAAACTCGCTGTGCTGCCGTGAGCCCTTGTAAATGAGGGCGGCGGGCTCGTCAAGCTGTCGGAAGACAGCTTTTTTTTCTTTCACTGCTCCTCTGTCTGTTTGTGAAACGGACACAAATAAAATTGATTGACTGATTCATTGATTGATTGAAATAAAAGACTGTGGTGTCGTGTAGAGTCTAAGACAGTATTTTTTCGATTTAGGCGAAAATGCCCGCGGCCCGTGTGCTCAGATTTAGGGTGCACGTCAGTGAGCCCAGTTGCATGGTCGAAATTTCTCTCATAATCATCTCATGGTTTTGGGACGTTAATCCCGAACAATTACTGTCGTAGCACTCATGCAGTCACTCCTGCATGAAATTGGACTTGGCGAACAAGCCGCGTTATTTGATCGGGAACTGTTTTCATACCGCGACAACTGTAAGGGAGCGGTCATGCAATAGTCCAAATTGTCCTCTTATTACCAAGCTTGTAGTACCACGGATTGAGAAATAACTAAGCAGGAACTTCGCAGATAAGACCAACACGGTTGAAAAGAAGGCAAGGATGACGTGGTTTTGCAGCTTCAACCGCAAGTAGTATCCCAGAATAGATGCAGATAATGACGAGAACACGCCGCAAGGAATCGACAAGCCTTTATATACTGCGATGCGCAGTTTGATACAGCGCGTAGTCCGTCAAGCCCACCTTGTCATAATGCTAAAGGACACCTAGTGCTGCCGTTTTGGTGCAAGGCAACGCCAATCTAGATGCACTAGGGAGGGAATCTAGCTCGCTAGGGAAGCCGCGCATGCGCACACCTTGTGTCCATTTATCCGCCGGTGCGCTCCGCCGGCGTGCGGCTGCGTGCTCGGCGTTCCGAATTATTCTGGGAGTGCCTGTACTTGCGCAATGTTGTACGGCACTTACACCTCTCCGTGAGTGTTTTTGTCCATGGCTCAGGAAAGGAGGCATAACTAGCACAGCCTGGGCTTGCTCCAGCCCAGCGCAGATCAGAGGAAAAATTTACCAGCCATAATAGCAGAAAATATGCGGCTGAGACCGTCGCAACTTTCACAGTGGGTGTTCGAATTCTCTTTCGAGAAATCATTATCTGCGCACTCATTTGAGGAGTCAATTTTTAGAGAACCTACTAGCAATTGAAGCATGTGTTTTTCACAAACCAACTTGCGGTGCGTGCCAGGCATCGCAGCGTAGAACAATGTTCATCCCTTTGTAAGTGCGCACGCGGCATCCTAAGTTACCCAATCTCTGAAAGAGTCTTTAGGACGGCAAACAACACGTCAGATGTAGCCTCTTTTGCTGCGTGCATACATGGGTGTAGCTTAGGTTTATGTAAGCAAGATGAATGATAGCCCGTATGACATTCGTATAGAGCGTACGTTATCGATCTATGTCTACTATGCAAAAAAGCAGCATTCTTCGTTTATCTAACCAGGGCGACAGGGTTCAAGTGTCTGTACCGGGTCGCCATCGGGCACTTCTCCTGGATGGATATCAAGGCCCGAAAAGGTACTCGCGATAACTTGCAAGCACGACATATGTTTACAACGCCATCCATTCCGAAGGGCACTTCGCCGAATGAGATATTCTCGCACTTCGCGCACACGCCTTTGCCTACCTCCCATATATTTCCGCAGGTGTCCCTTCTTTCCAGCAGGACACTTCGTGGACAACGCATTCCTTTTGAGATGTGGAGCGTCGTGTGCGCGCTTTTTGTGGTCGTCGCCTGTCACTGGTTGCTTGGGTAAGAAATACGTCCCGCTCTTATAGCTTTCTGACCTCGTCTTAGCATGAGTTTCTTTACCGCCTATGATTAAGACCTAACGTGTTCGTGCGTGCTTCGCTGTTTTTCAAGCTTAACAACGCTGCTGTAAATTTGGTTAGAAATTAAGGATCACGTTCACTTTTCAAGAACGTCACGGTCGCATAATTATTACAGCATGTTCAGAGCACCCCACTAGTGCATTCCTGATAAGTGTCGTGGTACTGGCAATAACAATAATAATTAATAATAATAAAAAGAAGAAAGTGAACACTTCACAATCGGAAGAATTCGAAATCTGGGCATAGTGTAAGCCACTACGCAGCATCACAGTGGACTAATGGAGTGGGAGGATGCCGATTACACGGATAGGTGGGGAGATATGGGGCGCGGTGGGAAGATGCAGAGCAAGATAGTTCGATAGGCAAGGGAGGTAAATATTCGGCGAGATAGGTAGATACTGGCCGTTATCATGGTGGTTAAATTTCGGGAAACGTGGGTACATGTGGGCAGCGTGCAGGGTGGGTGTATGCTGGCAGGCTGTTACAGGCGGTGCGGTCATCTCACGTAATTCCAGTCGTGAGGTAGTTATCCCTCCGTCAGTGCTCATGTAATCGCATTAGGATTTTCAGTTCATGCTTGAGAGATACCACCGACACACAAAGACTTAAGACGTAAATCGCATGTTTTGTTTAAAATGTGTCCAGAAGCAAAATAAGTATAACAAATACCATGTTTTCAAAAAGCGAGGATTTGCATGACTCAAAAAATTAGTTTATTTACCCTTTATATTACGTTTCTTTCTTGCTTGGCACATTCTGTAAAAAACCCATGCAACTACGGCCCCGTTGTTATTACATGTGGTGACTCCGTGGCAAATTCCAGGCAATATGAAAAAATACTTAAAAGCAGGCTTAAATTTAAAGAACAGAACCTATCATGAAAAAAAAAAAACACGTTTTGTTCAAGTAAGGGGCTATGGGGTGTTTGTTTTCAAGCTCACTACAGATATGTAGTAAATCCGCGCGGCAAGCGAGTCGCACTTAAGTTTACTTTTGACAAGAACAGCAGACAATTTCCTGTACCTGAATCTGTTCGTGGGAAATGAAACAAAATGCTTTGAATGTTAGATAACTGTGACATTTTCCATTTGTGTTGCGAGACTGCAGCCAACTCAGTATTGTTCATGTACCCTTGACTACCTCAGACTGCTATTTAAATTCATCTCAAGTAATGAGTTTTTACTAGTTGTCGAGCTTCTACACCGTTGCTTAAAGGACTTCTCTAATATGTGCCAATGGTTTTAATCTAACCAAGCTTCTATGAAACTTTGGAAGGTCCTAAAAATACCAAGTGACTAAAATCTCGCATGGAAGGATAGCAGTTCCTTCAAAGTACCGAAGAAAACACAAGAGACAATGAAAGGCCGGCCAAACCTCGCCCTTTGTATTGTTCTGCGTACATCATCCTTCGTTCAATTGTAGCATGTTTAAGTTCACTGATGTTTCTGCTTAAGAACGCCTTTTAATGGCTTGTAATCGAAAGCACCGCGCTACCATCAGATATCGGTGGTCTCATGAATCACAAGAGTGTTCTGTGTAATAATGATGCGACTTGAAAATACAGAAACGTTACTGATGCTCAGCACAACCGGTCTTCGATATAGTAACACTTCTCCACCTTACATATTGAAGCAATCAAGAGGGTGGAATACAGCGATCAATGAGCAACCAGACTGATCACAGCAGTTGAAACTGCAGTTGCACTGAGTGACTCAATAATTCGCAGATTACTAACATATGTAAAAGTGTAACATGCGCAAAAATGCATAGAATATGCGCTGTGGCGCATATTCTGTGCATTATCAGCTGTAAAACTTGGAGTGAAATGATGTTATTTAGCATTCATTACTGTGGAGCCGTACGTGTAGTGCCCGCGCAAATATCGATTGCAAAAAAAAAAAGAAAAAGACAGGGAGATTGCAGCATTGGACGAAAGCACTTAGGACACTACCATTCAACGCAGGTATGGTTATTTCTTTCTTGCGATATTATGAAGAAACAAGAAAAGCGTGCTAACGCGAAATACCTTGCTTCAAATGTTCAGACGTGGACAGTACAGTTAAACGCACAGCACGGCATCAACTAACTACACAAGTGACCCTTTATAGCAAATGTAGACAATGAGCGCATGCGCCAGGCCAATGAAAAGCATAGACTAAGGTGCTAGCGAGATGCCTAAACCTGCCCGCCCATTGCAGCGCTTGCCCGGATTGTGAGCCACAACTTGATGGCATAACAACTTTAAGTCGCAGTAAAGACCTATTGGGCCGCGAAATATCAGAAGCGCACTTTAGCGAGGAGAAAGGCGGCACATGCATCAGCACCACGTCTAATTGCTTGCGTGACTGCGAGATTCGATTCCTATATAAGAGGTGATAGATGTATTCCTAGAACCTTAATAAAATGTCTACATTTGATATAAAGGGTCACTTGTGTGGTTTTAATAAACATAGTTGGAGTAGCGCCCGTCCTGTGTGTAACTGTGTCCACGTTTAATTTTGTTTTGTTTAATTGTGTCCACGTCTAACAAGCAGCGTTGAACATTTGAAGGAACATGTTTGGCCGACTAGCCCCGGAACGTGTTTTGTTAACGCGCAATACATTGCGATAAGTATACACGCAATCTTTCATGACCACTTTGTTACCAGCTGCTTGCCATGTGACGCTTATCACAGCCGCTAGAACTTGAAGTCATTGGTGTTAATTTCCAAAATACGGTTCTCTCCATCATGGCATGCCACCTTGATGTTCACTACACTCTACCAACCACATTGCCCACTGCTTTCTAGCATGGCACTAATGGTAGGCAAACGTTTCCATGATTGCACGCCAGGATTGTACACCATGTGCCACGATCATCCAGAACAAGCGCATCTTTTAGACCTTTATATTTAAAGGCATTTTAATTATATGTGTGCACTCAAGAGAAATGTGCTCGAAACTGGCCGTCTTTGGAAAGGTGAACCTAGCGATATTGCCTTTTCCAATGGGGCGTCGCCGTGTTGTGTACCATATGTTACCAGTACTCCCAATTCGTTCATGTCGTTATTAGCATACTTCGTACTGATTAATGAACCCGGATTAGCATATGAGTTGAAAAGAAGCAAACCAGCAATGCTTTGTTACTAAATGCTTTCAATGCTTATTGCAGGCAACGCCGCAAGTGCTTTCATGGTTTCGATGGCACAGGAGTGCCGACAGTGCCGCTCCGTAGCTGGATCAATGGAAACTCGGATGAGTTTTGGAAACCTGTGAGTAAACTAATATCCCATGTAATATAATTGTACGCGCCCGTTCATGTGCACATTTTCTGCAGAAAAATCAGATAGAGATTGTTTTGGTTCACGTGTATTCCGTATTTACTCATGTGTGTAGCTGTTTCGCAGTTCAGTTCTTTCATCATTTTCAATATCCCGCACGAACCTTGAAAAGGGCTAGTTGGTGAAAAGAACGATCGCAGTAATGAAGGGACAAGTAGCTTTATGCTCTAGAAAAAATGTCGGAGGACACTTAAGATTCGCTTTAGGACAGAATGTTAAGCGTTAGCATCACTGGGATCCAAATATGATCGCCTCTTAGCAACAGAATTCAGATTTCCCGCATTGGAATTACTGTTCGAGCTATGTACGATATTTGTAGCTGTTGATTGAGCCATATTTACACAATTTTCACAACGTATTTTACTTACATGATTTGTATTTTGCCCATAACGTTTCCGTGGAACGGCCTTGCGTAGTCGGCTGTTTCGGGAACCACGGCGGTAGATCGTGATCATGATTTCCGCCATGAACACGAACGCCGCCATCGACGCCCGCGCCGATACTGGCTCCCCTGCGGCACCAGCTCATTAATTCTCGCGGGTTAATATAGCATAGAAAAGGCGAATTTGAAGAGTTCCCTAAACTTACACATGGCGCTGAAGGCACGTTTTAGAAGCTGACAGTTGGCGCTAAACTCACACGTGGCGCTTGAGTTATCGCCGATTGCGGCCGTTTGTGAATCAAGTCAACAAGCAGAATAGCATGTGGGGGGGGGGGGGGAGGAAGCAGGTTGGAACTGCAACCATATATTCAGATGTATGTGTATTCGAGTAAGCAATTTTAAGTAAAAATTCATCGACCCGACTTTCTTTACGTTGTACCTCACAACGTTCAAGCCCCTCCGATCAATTTCCCTTAATGCGCATTGATTGGCGCTCTAGTAGTAGCAGTAGTAATACTATGTTTGCTTTATTTCTAGCAAAATTGCACAATGGGGCAAAAGCAAGATTTACGCCTGACGGAGGCCTCTACACCTGTGGTTCCGAATAGATAAATGCGTATCTACATAAAAAAGACATTTGACGCGTTACACCGCAACATCATCAATAAGCAAAATAGCAAAAAACGAGAAATCACACATTTTTCACACGCCAGACACAGACGTCCTGAACCACCCTTGACGCTTCGTTTTGAAAGCGGCTCTGTGGGCATGAAAGCCTCCGAGAAATCCTTATGGTTCAACTAAGCACAAGAGAAATCTCCCACCGGCACTGCATTGCAGGTCAGTATTGGGTGGCAGGAGAACGGTTGTGCCGCGCGAGCAGTCGGCACAACCGTTCGCTGGCCTCAAGGAACTCGCTAGCACGCTGCCTGCGTAAGCGTTTCCTCTCGCGGACGAGGGCGCGTTCTAGTTCTTTGCGATGTGGTAAAGCGTTCATTGAAGAAAGTCCGCCGCGGTGGTGTAGTGGTTACGGTGGTGTAGTGGTTACGACTGCCACCCAAAAAACGCGGGTTCGATCCCGGCCGCGGCGGTCGCATTTTCGATGGAGGCGAAAATGCGACCGCCGACGTGTATACTGCCTAATACGACCGCCGATGTGTAAATGCTGCCTAATTAATTCGTGTCTTGCCATAGTCTAAAGATAACAAGACCAGCAGATTTAAAACTAATTCCAAGAAATATATGAAAAAAGTTTAGCACAGACTCATGAATCGCATTGCCAGTGATGCCGTCATATACACCCGATGCCGAATGGCCTTTGTACGTAGTTCATATTGCTCGTCAAAGAAGACTAAATGTGGGTATCCTGTGGTGTGTTTTATTCATCACAGAGCACTATAGAAAGGATCAGTCAATGGCTGAAAGAATACGGCAACGTATTTGGGTAAGCCTTTGTTACCGTTCATTTTCAAGTGTGCATGAGCAAATCTTTGAGGAACCCTTAGCATTGCTGGCCCGCTGCTCCATAGGTACTGTTGAAGTGCCATAGAAACTATACGAGAAAGCCTTGGTAATATTTGCTCGCCTTAAAGTACAAATCGCCGCCTTTCAAATGAGGTCACAGAGGGGGATTGCGGCCTGCGCTTTAAAAGAGTGTGAGCTTGGCTTCCTGCCAGTTTGGCGAGTGTTGGTGCCACCGAGTCTGTCTGTAAAGAATAATGGCAAGTATGAAGCGACGTCAACCTATTTCCCTATAATTCCAGAGGGCATTGTCGGAGCAAAGAACAATAATTGGAGATCAAATTTCATCATTGCTCTATTTAAATGTAGCAGTAAGTCAACAACACTGCACACGGAAAACATAAGGGAACAGCTGTCGCACACTGTATGGAAGTTCACAGTGGTCCACATTGCGAATTTGCCCCACTCACGTCCTGCACCTGCTGTAGGTATCGCAGGTTATTTATGTTGTGTCAGTGCGCGTGCGTCAGTGCGTGTGTGTGAGTGCATCGCGGTGCGGGTGAAAGTGCGCGTGCGTAACTGGACAGACGTCATCGCTATCGCGATTACTGCCCATATAAGAGGCAGCCAACTTATGTTAACAGGGATTCTTCCTTTTCCTTCTGTTCTGTAATAAACCCTTGTTACTGTGCAAGCCTGTGTGTTGCGCCATGTTTGCCGAGGACACAACAGTCCATAATAAAGAGGTACTGTGCTTATTTAAAGCATCGCCATGTCTTCTCATACGCAAGACACGCGGTGACCACTCCACCGGAATTGTAACACTGTTAACTGCAGAGCAAGCCTTGCGATAGATACGCATTCTCAGTTAGCCAGTTCCTTTCCTATTTCCAATTTATCTTTTTCTAGCATTTCAGTGTTTGATTTTGCCGTACCTTACTTCGTCCCCACGCTTGCATTCCTTGTCAAATTTCTTCTCAGTTTCTTCATTGGGGACACCCCGTTCGTGGTGATCAGTGATCTGGAAATGATTAACGAAATATTCAAGGACTCGAGTAAGTTCCAGAGACGTGGGGTAAGCAGCAGCTTTTTTTTCAGTCACTTCCTGCTATGTGTATTCGCTAGTTTTACGCCACAGCGTGCAATACAGGAGTTGTCTGCCTAGCTGTGTTTGCCGCAGTACAAAGCACAGCCTCACTTCTGTTAGCGGAGTTGTTTAGTGCACCGCCATGCCCGTGAGCGCTATGGAGGTGCGTTCACCAGCTCCGGTGTAGTTTTCAACATCAGGACCAGCGGCTTTTAGGTACTGGGTTCCTTCGCTCGGTCATCAACTAGGTGACAGAAACACTGCCGCAGAAGGTGAAACGCAGCGGGACAGTCCAAAGGTGGTAAGCCGATTACAACAAAATGCCCGTAAGGGGCCACAAGTGATCCCGTATATTCACACGGTGAGCTGAAATCTCAAAAAGGTGGTCAACAGGTCCCGCCCTGTCGTTTTTCCCGCGCCGAACAAACTCTCCCACCTATGCCCACTGATGGCGGATCATGCAAAAACGAACAAAATCAAGCACGAAGACACCTACGCGCTATGTGCTGCCGCAGTGGACTAAGAAATACAGCTTACGGGCAACTCCGGCGGTTTTTTGACCATGTTCTGATATCAGCTGTTTTCCAATGGTACTGACAGACCTGTAGAAGCCGCTAAGAAACGCACCAACAATTATTAACCGATTGATAGGCGTGTTCAAGCCTAAAGTGAAACGGGTAGACGCTTCGTGCAGCGTATGCGATGACGTCACAGCCTCCCCGCCATCAGAAATATGGAACTTTTGTTAAAAAAAAGTGACAGTAGCGATGTCGTGACGATGTATAGAGTTATGCCAGCCTTTCTGAACCTGACAGCGACGATGTTAGCGCTGAACCGTCGCCATATTGCTTTTGAAGGCACGAATATTAGGGTAGGCAGCGTTGTAGGTTATGACGGCCAAGACCCAGGGCGGCCCGCAGGCGACTCAGGTAAGAATTTTTGAAATTCATTTCCGGGAAAACTGAATTATTTGCAACCGCCTGGTTTGGCACATATTATCATAGTACCAAGGATAATACATAATGACAATTTTATTTAGAGCCGTAGACACGGAAAAATCGCCGGAGTTTGTTAAGTTACGGGAAAAACTACATGGGCCGACAGGGCAGCGTGTAGACGACTGTATGAGGGAACATGCAAACGATGTAAAGAAAAATAGAAAAAACTGCGCCGAAAGGCAAGTCCTGCGCCATCCTGCTACATTTTGCCACATTACCGTAATCATGCGCCAGAACTGCGCCAAACACGCGTTTTCGCATCCCTAGCACGAAACCAACCTCTCGGGGACGTCCACCGTAAGTTCGCAATGCAATAAATTGAAACATCACGCTGGTGCTAGTGGAGAGATGGGCGAAGCGCACACGGTTTTCGCGGACGTATCTTTGAAATCACGCCGTCGACAATCGGCGTATGGTTTTCCGCATGTCGCGCCGCTGATACACGGTTGGCGCCCCAATCGGTGACAAGCAGCGCAGAGGTTCAGGAAACTGATGATGCCAATGAGACCAGTGTCTTTACAAGCGATGCCGAACTCGAAAGAAGCTAATCCAGACTAACCCCCGTATTCATAAACGCTCCTCGACTCGACCCTTCACTCGAAACGCTTCTTGAGGGCCGTTTTCCAATTCACATATCGCCCTCCACTCGAAGCGCTCCGCGACTGGAGGAAATCTCGAGCGTTTTACTTGAGATAGTCAAGGTAGGGCCAGAGCTACCTTGAGCCTTTCCTTGAGTGAAGTATCATGGCGGATTACGCTTCGTTTGTCGACTATGTGCTCCGCGTCGACGAGCTGTTTGACGACGTAGAAAACTGCGTAGCCATACCACGACGACGGTTGAGCGACCGGATAAATCCAATGGATCACTACACCGACAGCGAATTTCTGGCGCGCTACCGCTTCACGAAGTGCAGCGTGAAGAAGCTGCTTGACTGATTGCCCTTTGAGGAGAGCTGCAGCAACCGTGCACGGCCACCCTCTTCCACCAATGACGCAGCTTCTGAATGCGTTGCGCTTTTTTGGAGCAGGCACGCTTCAAGTAGGGGCGGGCGACCTGGTGAATGTGTCTCAGCCGACAGTGAGCCGCATCATCGAACGTGTGTCGCGGGTGATCGCGAAGCATTTGTTCCCAGCCGTCGTGAAGTTCCCCGACACCGATGACGGGTTCCGTGAGACGATGGTCGAATTCCACCGAATTGCCAAGTTCCCCCGGGGTGACAGCGTGCATAGACTGCACCCACATCCGGATAAAAGCACCACATCCGTATAAAAGTTTCTCCCAAGCAGTGTCCTTAGCGCGCTTGGACACGTTGTCGGTGTTTCTGTTTTCATTTACCGATCTGTGGCGCGTCACCAAATTACACAGTAATTCGCACTCTTCTCGCGTGTAAACTAACCTCCGTGCGGTCGTCTTACCGCCGTCGGGCGTGACGCTGTCGTCCGTGCTCATGTCGCCGTCTGTCAGGGCAAGCAGGACGCCACGAGAGAGAGAGCTCTTTATTGAAAGGCAGGGAATTTAGCCGGCGTTGAAATATCGCTGACATGCTACTCTGCGTGGGGAGGGAGTTTGGGGAGAGAATTAAGAAGTGCAAGAGACAGTGAAAAAGAAAAGAGAAAAAAAAGTTGGGCTTTGTGTTTCTGACTATATATGATGCCTAATTGCGTCCAATGATATTTCACGTTTGCACCAACCCGCAGTGATATGATAGGATGTGTTGCATGATGGGTGACTGATGGTGACGACGGAGATAAAGTTAAAGTCTATCGAGTTGACCTATACTTTTTAACTATGTAAACAAAAAGTCCATCGCACGTCTCTGTTGTGTGGGGCAAGCTAGGGGGCCTAAAACACACTGAGGTAATAAAGGGAGCTGTGTAAGTGACTGCATGCAATATTCATAGAGCGCACGCTCATCACTGTTCGCTCTGCATTCAAATAAAATATG
Organism: Hyalomma asiaticum; assembly: GCA_013339685.2. Classification (NCBI taxonomy): domain Eukaryota; kingdom Metazoa; phylum Arthropoda; class Arachnida; order Ixodida; family Ixodidae; genus Hyalomma; species Hyalomma asiaticum. The sequence goes on from CM023490.1 coordinate 78,001,791, forward strand.
TTCTACGGTTTCAGTAGAGCCACAGTTGCTGCAATGTGGGCTTGTCTCCTGATGGAAGCGGTACCGTAAGTCGTTTGAATATGTAATGTTCAGCCGTAGTCGATGATACAAAGTTTCCAGATGTCGAGGAATGTTGGATTGTAGCTTTGATTTGGGATATGGGTCGACTGAGCATAAGAAAGGGTGATGATGTGTCGGTAACTTCCATAGCCGGTTCCTTTATTCGTAAGCGAATCGTTTAGCCATATGGGAAGCATCAGATTTGGTGAAAGGGATTCGCTTATAGTTTTGATATCGAAGACCGTTACGTGCTGCTTCGTCGGCTTTTTCGTTGGGCAGAATGCCGCAGCGAGCAATGTAATGCACTGTCCTACGGTAAAAGCTAGATGGTGTAAATAGGCAATGTCGGCAGAAACGGGTTGATGATTAGTTTTCTTCAGGTAGTTGTACAATGTTTGCAGCGCTCCTTTGGAGTCGGTACGACACGATGCAACAAGCAGCTTGCGCAGCGCACCACGGAACATCAAGATAAAATCTGGCGCGCGCACACAATACGCGAACAACAGTCGCACATCCGGACCTGTCCAGGCATGCTATCCCAGCGGATTCGGCTCTGGCGTGGCTTGGATGAACGTAGCATCGCCTGCTGTCGAGACTAGCTGATAATGTTTGAAATTTCACTTATAACTTCCAATGCAACATGTATTTAATAATAGGTGATAACTTTTAAATCGATGGCTAGTATTTCAAGCGTAAATTCTCGTACTTATTGTAGTATTGGGCTGTACACCCTCGCTACCAGACGCGTCTTTCGTAACTCAAGTGAAGGAATGTTTCTCGAGCAGCCTCTTGGCGGAGGAGTTCTCGAGTGGCGTTCTTGAAACCCAGCGGCTCCTTGAGGAGAGGAAGGCGCTGTGCCTCGACTCGGTGAAGTCGAGGAGGAGCGTTGAGTGAAGGTGCGTTTGTGAATACGGGGGTAAGGTAACGGCGAGGACACACTCGCTGCACAGGGGGAACAAAAGCCTAAAAGGTGTTTGTGTACTGTACGGCAAAAGATTTGTGTGTGTGTTTCCGCGACTGAGGCAACAGGCTTCAAGAAGCCCCCGGCCCCCTTCTTTTTAACGCGATAGCGTTAGAGAGCTCGTTTCGCAGAAATACCGCCGTCGGTGTCGGTGTCTCTCCGCGAGCGAAAAATGTGATGCAAAAAAAAAATAAAATAAAACAACAGAAATTTTCGGTCCCATGGAGGATCGAACCCGGGCCGTTTGCGTGGCAAGCAGGTGTCCTACCACAAAGCCACGATGTTCCTTTTTTTTTCACACATGGTAATTATTACAGTGCGCTAAGAAATGCGCAAATTGCATAAGGGGCTGTTGCAGTGACCTAGCGACAATAATCGCACAAACACTCCAACTCACATTGTCAGCCTAAAATATATATTCACTGACGGAATGCACATAAGTGTTTCAGGGAGAGCTCAAGATGTCTTGCACAGCATGGATGGCTTGTAGTGCTCATCTGTACAAGCCACGATGTTACTTGGAACTTTCTCAGAAGAAAACACCACATAAATGTCGGGTAGTGGAAGGAGTCGCCTTAACGCATTTTGTTCGGCAGGTGTCACGACGAAAATAAACCCCTTCTGCGATTTGTAGGAGGAATAAACTTTATTGGGCATATCAAGCAAACAGCAAACGTTAGATAATGTGCTGCCATCTGCGAGACATTGTAAAAAACATGTCTCGACTACCATGGCCTCCGTGATGGCGGGAGCGCCCACCGTCTCGGAGGCCATGCGACTACAGCAGAGCCTATATGGTTCCGCCGTTCTAGAACAGGAAACATATTGCCACACGGCGCCTTTTCACCCAAAGCGACAGACGCGCGCTCTTAGCATTTCCATCTTCGGCTTTCGTCTATGCATGCGTAACACTAGGCGTCTGGTAGGAACGCGCGTCAATGATGCTGTGGCGTTCGACTTTCATCCTTTGTGTCGACGCGCTCTTAAGGAGAGTCCAGCTCGAAGTCTGCGGGGTATGAAACGGCGTGCGTCGCCAAGCCGTGGTGCTCTTTCTCTTGTGACCCGCCGAAAGACAGCCGCGCCTGTCGTCGCTACCACCGCCCAATTAGGACAAGGTCTCGAATAAAGTGGCTGCCCCAAGACGCTCTCTACGTCTGGCTCTTCTAGTCACAATATTGCGTGACAATATCATATCAAGCAAACAGCAAACATTAAAAAATGTGCTGTTTGCCATTTCACCGACCATAAGGCGATGCTTGTTGCGGTTGGCCGGAAGATGTCTCCAGAAGAACAAATCGAACAGCTGCCAGATAGTTAACGCAAGAAGGACGACAGAATGTGACCATTTACGAATGTACGTGTCACGCCTACGCGCAGTTCATAATACAGGACCATGTGACTACATCACTGTACAATATTTTCATGAAGTTGATATAAAAGTTCTATTAAATAGATCGAAAACCTCTACAATTACTACAGGTATGTCGCGAGCGCGTGTGTGTGTGTGTGTAACAACGCACATTAATAAGTATGCACTGAGTGGTTGAAATGCACACTAGGGGCCGGATTCCGCTATCGCGTTCAACTCTTAAAGGCGAAGCTTAAGGGACCCCCAATTATTTTTTCTAGCTCCTCGTAGGCACGCGCCGCACCGCTGCCAGCGAAATTCGCGACGCCGTACCGAATTGTCGTCTTGCGCCTTCTTCCGAAATATGTGAGCTGCGAAATTGAGAGAGAAAAAACGCGTACACCATAAAGTTGCCGCCAGTCGGCTTGCTTTTTCATCCGTATTTTGATCAAAGAATTTTTGCTGTCGTGTTGTGCGAAAGTTTTCGATGTGTGCGTTAATCGAATAAAGTGGAGAGTAAGCGGTTCGTAGAGCATAATGTCGGCGTCGCCGCTTGGTCTGGGCAACACCACAAGTTTTAATGACAAGGCGTGGCGGCAGAACGGGAGCGATAACTCTGCTTATCACTTGTCGCAGTACGTTGGAACCGGTGTATGGCTTTACACGTTATGTAACGTGTTAACGTGCGCTGCGAGGAGGACTTCGCTGGGGTGTTTTCGAATCGCGGTCGCTGGTTGCGCTCTTCAACGAGATCGAATTCTTGAAAAGGGTGTTGAACTTCCTTTTCTTTGTTTTAGATCGCAGTTATGCGCCCGTTCTCGCGATTTCGCTGCGCTGTCGCGCTCGGCGTAAAACGTAGCATGTGCGCGCAGAATAAAAGGACGTCATGCGAATGAAAAAGAAAGGCGGTTTGAAAAAGAGATAAAGAGGGGGGGGGGGGGGGAGAGCCGCGCAATTGCGGTGTTTAATCACAACAAGGAATATTCTTAGTTCCTTGTGAACAATGAACAAGGTACAGGAAAAAAGGATACCATGCAAGCGCACAAAAAGGCGGCATGGGGGGATGGCGGATCTGTAACTGTACATACATGTTTCGCATTAAGAAGTATCGTAATATTCATAGACCGTTTTTTTTTTCTTTCATACCGTGGCACACCCTTGCGGAACTTTATGCGCAAAACAAAATTGCTCAGTGAGGACCTTCCATAATAGGTCAAATTAGAATTTAAGAGTTTTAATATCAGGAAGTTAATTGCCCATTTTACCGACTGTTTATCAACGACACTAGTTATTTAGGCCATCGACTGATATGTTGCACAATTGCCTTTTAACATTTTATGGCACGTATCAATGTTTTTTCTGAAGGTATCTTCCTCCCCCCCCCCTTTTTTTTGCTTCTTACAACGTAATTTTTTTCGCTCAACAGAGCATTTTTTTGTTGCTTTAGAAGCTGCTCCAGAACGGCTTCGGCCAATCACATCACTGCGTATGCCTTGAGTAGTCGGCACTTTAGGGTTATAACTGATAAAAATCTATGGGGTCTTAAGCGAAAATGTAAGTATGATTATGAACCATTCCCTTTAGTGGAGTTCTGGAATAACCTATATCTCCCGGTCCCTAGCGTGCACTCCTATATATGTATACTCGTACTCTCAATATTTCGGCCTGATCGAAACACCGCAGCCGTGGATAGATATCGAACCCGAGACATTGACCATAACGACCCCGCACCCTCTCATTAAGCTACCTCGGCTGGTACTGTCGTAGGATTGTAAAATTTATAGAATTCATGCGTTCTACATCAAAAAGGGGCGGGGTCGAGTTTAGTTATCTGACAGGCCGTAGGACGCGCATGTCACCGCCATGATCCATATGACGCAGCTCCCACTGCCTCCCTTGCCTCCGGTCTTTACTTTCTTTTTTTATCGTATTTCCTCGTGAAGTACACTCTCCAATAGGTGGTAGACTAAAAGGTCTCGTAAATAAAAAATTGAACTTGCATGCGACAGCACCTGCATAAGTATACCATTGTACCTCGTCGCTTGTCTCGTATGTCTCTCATTGAGACACTTCTTTCCTCCGCAGCATTTGTTTCACATCTACGAGCACAATCCACTCTTCGCTGGGTATGTGATGTTTTTGAAGGGTTCCCAATGGCAGGCTCCTCGAAGCTGCATGTCACAATTCTTCACGTCTTCGAAGCTCAGAGCGGTAAGTTATTGAACAAACAAAAATTCTATATTATCAGGTTGTGTTCTTTACAAAAACAAGTGTTTTTAAAATTTAGGCGCCGTTCTTTTCTATTGACAAAATGGCGGCAAGCGAATCACATCTCTTTCTGTCTTTGCCTCTTTATGTCTTTCTTTCTTTCTTGCTCCCGCTGGCTTGCTTACTAACGGCGCCTTGAGCTGCGTCTACTTCACCATGAACATAAAGTACGCTCTAATGGGCGCGTATGATGCAGACACAGGGGTTGAATCGGTTCGCATGCTCGTTTCCCAGCCCGATAGTCGGAGGTTCGCAGCCGATGATGAAAATATTTTTTTCAATCCATGTTATGCTCAGTACCTCTGTTAGTGGACGCCAAAGAGAAGTGAGGACGCACCGTACTCACGACCACGATTTTTTTTTTGTAACCACAAACTTCGCCTCAAAATTCGCAAGTAAAATGAGTATCTACCCGATCCGCTGCATAGAGATCGATCTCACGTCAACAGTTAACGCAGGAGAAAACTGTAAGCACGCCATGACAACCACGAACTCTACCTCTCCGCCCGAGGAAAACACTTCCTACCCAGACGGCTTTCTTAAAATGACATTCCAAGAATCCATTTATTTATCTATTGCATATTATTAGATTGTCATACAAAAGATAGTTATCCACCAAACAATCTGTGGCGATCGAACACATTTAAATTTAGAGCTAAGAAACCCAGCATTCAATGCATTCTACTGGCAAACATAAGCCGTTTCATTCATTTAATGATGTACCTTGCGTTGTAAGCTAAAGCACATAAATGTGGCAACGCAGAAATTGTGAAAACGCCCAAGAGATGTCTTGCAATCTGCATAATGGAGCAAAAGGGCGAGCTCCTCCCTTTCCTTATTTTTATTGAAAGAAAAAAAGAGCAATTAGTCAGACCGTTATCCGCATGAGCAACGTCTCTGGCTCGCTGAAATATTGCCACGGGGTTCAGAGGCGCCAAAAGTAACCAAGGAACACATGAAGGGGCAGTAGCTGCGTCCTCTATACTGTAAGAACAAAGAGAGTGCTGGGCACTCACTTTTTCAGAGTAGCTCAACCCCGTTTTATGCAGAGTACAGTAACTCCCATGAGACATGACTTAGCACTCCACCTGATAGGGTACCGGTACTGTCGCCAAAACATAGTAGTAGGACACCTCCGAAGGGGAGTCCAGATCTTTATTCAAGGGAGGTCTACTACCCCACCAAATGGGGTGCCAGTGCTCACTCAGAGAGAGTAGCAGACAAAAAAAGGAAACTGCATTTTTCGAGCACGCACTACCCCGTATACTTGACCTGCTATGTAGCAGCAGTGCTAAAATACTGTTCTGCATAATTAAACCAAAAGTATGAATATAACAGGTGTATATTTAGAGTTGGCTCATAGGTAGCCGTTCGCCATACATCTGTTAATCTGAAGGCGCGCCATCTACAATGTCTTTTATATTAACGCATTCCAGTCATGAGCTCGCACTCTATTTTAAGAGCCAAACACGCGTTCGCAGTGCTGGTTTGCGAAGATGCAAAATGCGCCTGAGCAAGCACGTGGGAATACAATAGCGGCTGAATTTCACTAACGCCAGAGAAGAAGAGCTGCAGCCGGGTGCTCCGCTACCACCCGTTTCATTCCGAGGACGTCCCCTTTGTTGCGTCTGGCCTGCTGAATTGGCCGGCCAGCGGGTAGCGTGTGGCGGAGCGGAGGAGACGACTTGCAGGCACTTGGGATTCGGGAGCCGAGAACCGAGGCAGAGGTTGAGGAAAACTTAAAGACGTTTATTTACATATTTACAAGTGCGTTCTCTTCAGAGAGTTCTTCTCTCTCTGTCTATCTCTCGCTCTGTCTCTCTGGGTCCCGCGCTTTTTGTTGCCCGGACTTCTCCACCATTGGCTCCTGGGCGAGGGAGGAGGGAGAGGATGGGAGGTCTCCGTACTTGACCCGCCCATGGCCGTAATTACCAAAAGTCCGGGAAACGACGCCGGAGACGATCACATCACACGGCCACGTGCACGTGCGGAGACACACACCGGCAAACAGTTTGTGTGGCCCGACGCCGATAAGGTGGGCCCTCGCTGGAAGGATCACTTCCAGATGTGCCGGACGGGGTCGACTCTTCGGCTCGGGACCAGACGTTCTTCTCGGCTGGCCTTCCTTCTGTGCTAACTAAAAGCGTTCGCACACACGAAGCACACCCGCACGTGCGGCACAGAAACTCATGTCCCCTGGCGGCGCCACACCGTCGCAGGCACACCTGCAGCAGCTTTGTAACAGCTTCCCCGGCGGCGGGCTGAGACCTCGACGTACAAGGGTCAACACCCTTGTGGGGAGAGGTCGTTGAAGAAGACGCTGATGCGCTGATTCCCAGCAGCTCTGCTCGGCCATCTCCGGTACCAGGCATCTCGTCCAAGGAGTGGTCTCTGCTCTGCATATCGATTTCTCCGGAACACAGCGTCAAACCAACTACGCCAGAACCACAACCGCAAAGCAGGCAAGCGCCCGAACCTCTCTCCTGAGACCCACCAGGCTTTTATCCAAAACAAAATCATTTTCCGCCATACTCATTACAGCAGCAGCACTTCCAACAACCTGAAATAGGCTCCGTTGACTCACAAACACAAGTTGTGATGCCACACAACAACAACAAAAAAGGACAATGGTAAATCTAAGCTACAGACACAAAAAAAGGCAATACACCCAAGCCAGAGTACTCGGCGCCATCGAGTTCCTAAGAAGCAGCGACGTAAGCCGTCAGCATTGCCATTCAATTTGCCCTTTTTTTTGAGAAATTCTAAACAGTACAGCAACAGTAGCAAGCTCCAGCGCAGTAGTCGGCCGTTCTTAATTGACATTGCAACCACCCGAGAGGACAATGGTGCGCTTAAACTAAGAACTCCGAACCCGCGTGCTACCATGCAAATTTTTCGTACTGCCTTTACCATATTACCGCATTCCTTCTGTGAATGCTCTGTATGCTTCCTACCATATCGTCAGTTTATGTCTAGCACATGAATCGCGTCTCACATGAATTTTGAGGCTCTTATTCAAGATTCAGTTCCGACAAAACGAATCATCTTCCCGTGCGTAGACAAAACAAAACTGTCGTGCTGCATTGAGCTATGGCTGAGTACGCAAATGTGCTCTAGATAAACAATTACAAATATGTACAGCAAAACATCTTAAACACTTCACATTCGACATCCGCCGTCGCACTTATTTGCTAAACAAGCTCCTCCTCCGCGGATGTAAAATCGCTCTAGCCGTTGCGGTCACAAACCATACACATCACATCTGTAACTTCCGCAGTATAACTATCCCCGTTAACGTCCACACAGGACATCTGCGAAGCAACAAACAAATAACTCCCGCTGGCATTACGAGCTCAAACTCACAAAGAATGCATAACCTACGGCTCACATACGCACATAGGCTAACTTGTAACTTGCGCTATTTACAAACTCATAGGATACACCCTGACATGAAAATTCTTTGCATTGCATCTCACTGACACGCAAGTCAAATATTGAAGACTATCAAAACTCTTGCGGTCATACGAGTAGCCCTTCAAACGTAGCCCTTTCTTTACTTCCAGGATTACATCGCGAACATTTGAGACGATCTCACACGTGTCTCTAAGCTCCCAACAAACAACACACTTTCCACTGCTTCTTCACAATGGCTAACAACTCAAACAACAATATTCGCGAAACAAATCGAACGTCTAGAAGAAAGCTACACAACAAAACTCGCAACAAGTTACATAATGACCACTGATCGCGGAGATCTCGAGACCCCATTCCCACAACTAAGAAAATCAAAACAAAAGTGTTCTAAGTGTCTCCATTCACGGCATTTGACCACCTATGTCTGTCTGGCCCTTTTTAGCCGTACTCGCGGGGGACGCGCACTGAACGTTTTTGTCAAACAGGAAGCACGAAGGATGACACACGTGTTCACCTCACTGCGGGGCACCACAACCGTCGCCAGCGTCTTCCCTCCGCGGCATTGTTCGACGGCTTCGCGGAGGGGCCTTACCCTGAACTCACGCGACAATTTACCGTGAAGAAGGCGGCGGTAGGATAACGGCCCCTGTCCGCGGCTGCTGACATGCCCCTCTGACCGTGCTCGATCATAGTGCGCTCTTTCCCTTCTCGCTCGTCGGCTCGCACGCGTCTTAGCCCAATTCTGCACGCGCGAAAAGCGCACCTTTCTCGCTCTCTTGCTTCCTCGCTCGACGTCTGATGTCAACCGCCCCGCGCTCCCTGCGGCATTACTTTTTCTATGACGCTTTTTACGTCTACTCCTCTTGCCTCTCCTTTTTGAGCCCTTCACTCGCATTTCTTCACTCTGAACAATCTCACTGTTCTTGCTAGCCGACCGATTCACGCAGTCCAATTTACTTACCGGCAGCTGATCTATTCTTTTGCCTTCCCGACTAACGGACAGCCTAGCACGCTTCGAAACAGTGCAGTTCGGTGTACTTGAGCTCCGCAGCTCGCATAACTGAGCGCTATCTGCACCTGCCTCGTCCTCCCTACAGTTTGCTTCGTCGCACTCTGCTAAACATGCACTGGCTTTCTCGTCTAGCGAGCTGACATAATCTTTAGCTTCGCAGGCAAGATCCACTTTCGCGACGCACTCCCTATGTATACGTGCCAGTTCGTCTGGGGCCTGCCTAGGCGCTTCCCTCTCATCCGATTGGCACGATACCTCGCAGCGTTCACTTTGGCCATGAACGGCCCCAACTACGACTTCGGCATCGTCAGCAGCTGACACCTTCCTTTCACCCGTGAGCGTGCTCTTACCCTCACACGTATCTGCACGAGCTTCCGCGACACTCCCTAGTGATGAATGCGCCTGATCGACCACCGCTGGCCTAGCTGATTCACAGACATTCCACTTGCACATCACCTTGCCGCGTTCACTTAGGCCATGAACGGCCTCAACTACCACTTCGGCATCAATAGCAGCTACTTTGATTTCTCTCGTGAGCGTACTGCTACCATCGCCCGCATCGGCACGAGCTTCCGCGACACTCCCTAGTGATGCATGTGCCAAATCGACTACAGCTGGCCTATCTGATTCACCAACATTCCATTGGCACATCACCTTGCCGCATTCACTTTGGCCTGGAACGGCCTCCACTACCACTCTGGTATTGTTAACAGCAGATAAACCCCTCACACTCGCGAGCGTGCTCTTACCCTCACACACTCGGGGATTGTTAACTGCTGATAACCCAGTTTCACTCGCTAGCGCACTGCTACCATCGCCCGCATCGGCACGAGCTTCCGCGACACTCCCTAGTGATGCATGTGCCAACTCATCCACATCCCATTGGCACATCACCCCGTCGCGCTCCATTTGGCCTTGAACGGCCTCAACCGCAAGCGCGTCATGTTCACTCGCTGATGAGCTTTCCTCCCGCATGAACACGCTGCTGCTCCTACGTGCGCTAGCCTTTTCTGCGACCCTGAACGGCACCGCACTCGCCACTACTCCGCACGTTTCGTGCGCTACGTCTATCGATGCACTACCGCTTTGCTGCTTCGCCTCGAACTGACGAACATCCAACTTCGTTAGCAAGCTCGACCTAACCTGCTCGTAGTCGTCTGCTTCCTCCTCTGTCAAACAGGCAATTATATCGGCAGCCTCGCACGGTAATAAAGTCTGCAAGCATCGCGGCCACATTCTTTTGGTAACACCCGCCTTCTCGCATGTTTGCTCGAAGTTCACCAAGTACCGACCTATGTCCTCTCCGGAGCGGTAGGGTTGCATAAGGTCCTCAACTTTGAACGGAATTCGTTCTGCTCCGCTAGATGCTTTGCTACCTCCTCTAATTCGAGCCTTGAGCAGCTCGAGTTCACGAAGCTTCATCTGAAGCTCCATTTCAAAACGCTTGTCCTCCCTTTCTTTCTCTTCAGCAATGCGTTTCTCATTTTCTTCTTCCTCAATGAGCTCCAGACACTCTGACAGCTCGTCATCGTCTGCCCCAAGGTTCTCGATAGCCTCGATGATCTTTGGCTTTCTAATTAGCTCCCGAACCTCCAAACCCATCCTTTTTGCTAACTCTAGCAAAAGCGGTCTTTTGAGTGCCTTTAAGTTCATGGTTGCCGCAAGTGCTGCTAATTCTTCACTAACACAAAAATACTACTACGTTCCCGTCCTCCAATTAACGTGGAACAGTAGCTACCGAAATCACCATCTTTGCTAACACAAATCAAAACAAAGCCTGGTAAAATCTCAGTGAAGAAAAGCCAAGCACTCACCACCCTACAGCCATGATCCCGGCGGAGTCGATTCCGACGCTTGCACCATCCGTTGCGGACCGCAAGGATCTCCCATGCCGACGTCGGACCTCCGGGTAACGAATCTCACCGCTGTCATCCAGTTGTTGCGACTGGCCTGCTGTATTAGCCGGCCAGCGGTTAGCGTGTCGCGGGGCGGCGGAGACGACTTGCAGGCACTTGGGATTCGGGAGCCGAGAACCGAGGCAGAGGTTGAGGAAAACTTAAAGACGTTTATTTACATATTTACAAGTGCGTTCTCTTCAGAGAGTTCTTCTCTCTCTGTCTATCTCTCGCTCTGTCTCTCTGGGTCCCGCGCTTTTTGTTGCCCGGACTTCTCCACCATTGGCTCCTGGGCGAGGGAGGAGGGAGAGGATGGGAGGTCTCCGTACTTGACCCGCCCATGGCCGTAATTACCAAAAGTCCGGGAAACGACGCCGGAGACGATCACATCACACGGCCACGTGCACGTGCGGAGACACACACCGGCAAACAGTTTGTGTGGCCCGACGCCGATAAGGTGGGCCCTCGCTGGACGGATCACTTCCAGATGTGCCGGACGGGGTCGACTCTTCGGCTCGGGACCAGACGTTCTTCTCGGCTGGCCTTCCTTCTGTGCTAACTAAAAGCGTTCGCACACACGAAGCACACCCGCACGTGCGGCACAGAAACTCATGTCCCCTGGCGGCGCCACACCGTCGCAGGCACACCTGCAGCAGCTTTGTAACACCTTTCGAGTCCGTGGAGCATGTCTGTACGGCGAACAACCGCTGGCTATCGAGAAATATGTGCTCCTCGTTATTCTGCACGCAAATGAAGAGTGCCTAATACTTATCAGTAACGGTTGTGCAAGATACCTGAAGAGGTATCTTGCGGATAGCAAAATACCTGAACAAGTGAGTGTAGCTCCCCAATTTTATTGCAGGTGATGCCGTCTCTGCTGAACGCCCAGCAGCAGTTGGTCAGTATCCTGGGCGAGCACGCCGACAGTGGCGTTGAGGTGGACATCCATAGCCTGTGCGAACGATTCACCTTCGACGTGATTTGCAAGGCCGCTTTTTGCTTGGACACGAACGTACAGAGGAATCCTGACAACCCCTTGTTCAAGAAAGCTATCACCGTCGTTCCGAATGTCAATTCCGGTTTCCTCTATCACCTCGGCCGTGAGTGAGAAGTCTGGAACTTACCAACGGACGTAACTGCGCAAAATTAGTTTCATCAAATCGAAAGACGAGTGAGAGAACAAAATGACTTGAAGGGTATTCGCACTGTCGAATTGTAGTGAAAACAGCAGAGGGAGCAAAAATGATATCCAATAGAATATTTGTATAAGTAACACCATTACCAGCATTGGTGAAAGAAAGATTTTTCTAACGGAGCTATACCTTCAATGGCTCCAGCTGAAGCTCCACGTGCTATTTATCATTTTTATTAGTATGGACGACCTACCTCATTTCATCGTATTCTAATGGCTGCAACTATTTAACTGCGTATAACTCAGTTTAGTTGTTTGTTGTTTTGTGGAGTTTAACGTCCCAAAACCAGTTCTGATTATGAGAGACGCCGTAGTGGAGGGCTGCGGAAATTTCGACCACCTGGGGTTCTTTAACGTGCACTGACATCGCACAGCACACGGGCCTCGACATTTCGCCTCCATCGAAATGCAGCTGCCGCGGCCGGGATTCGATCCCGCGACCTTCGGATCAGCAGCCGAGTGCCATAACCACTAGACCACCGTGGCGGGGCAACTCAGTGTAGTTAGTTCGTACACCTGTAGTGTTTGGTATGCTATATGTTTGCTATGCCATGTTTGCGAAAACCCGTCGGTGCACTCTGTCGAGCACGTTCAATCGCTTTTTGTCTGCACACACCATGCATCATGTCAGTCATCGTGAATTGATGCTGTATAAAACGAATGATCGACTGCTAAAAGGTGTCTCGTGAACAAAGACAATTTGGAAAGGCTCGTCTCAATATGAATCAGGGTTATATTTATGTGTGGAGGAAACCCGTGCACGCGCGGGTAACACTGTAGACAGTTCTAATTCTTCGGCGTGCAGGAGATGGCAGGGCATCCCTCCTTGAAATATATGGCAGTTCAGGCCTGTTATTTGTGTCGTTCGCAAAAGTAGGATCTGCGCTATAAGATTTTTACTCAAGCTGCCTGTTGAAGGCCTTAGGCAGCTCCGGCGATTTTTCACTGTCAACTGATCGGAATGAAATTTTCCATATGTATTCTCCTCGGTACTTTAATAATATATGCAAAACAAGGCGGTTGCACGTAATTTAATTTTCTTACAAGTGCATTTTTTACAAAAATTGCGAATTCCCTTGCGGGCCACCCTGCGTTTTTGACGTCATCACTTCCAACAGTGCCTACCGGAACAATCGGGCCTTCAAAAGCAAAACGGTGATACTTCAGCGCTCAAACCGTGGCTGACAAATCATCCTTCATAAAATCTCGCATAACTCAATAGATCGTCCTGTGACTTCGCCGCTGTCATTTTTCCGGCACCAGCTCCCTTATTTCTGATGGCGGGGAGGCTGTGACGTCACCACACTCCACGAAGCGTCTACCCATTTCGGTGTTGGGATGAACACACCTTGCAGTCGATTATTTAAAGTTATTGATGCGTTTCCGAGCAAACTGAACCACCCTGGCTTCTCTACAGGACTCGAAAAATAACGATATCAGAACATGTTGAAAAAACCGCTGGAGTTGCCCTTTAACGTGTCACAGAAGTGCGCTCACAAAATTTTATTCAAGCAGGCACTCTCATGCCTTTAAAAAAAATATTGCATTGCTCAAAATGTGCAACAGATATTTGTAGCCGTACCTCCGTTTGGAGCTACACTAAGCAACTAAATTTCTGGCGTCCCTGTATTCTGTTCAGAAAATTCAATACCATCGCACGCCGGAGCGCGGATACTCCACAAAGATATTTTTTAAATCTCCTAGCATGAAAAGCAGATACTGATAAACTCTAAGATTGGGCAATAATGGCCAGAATTTCTTCGAAGTCGGCACTGCTTTTAACTTATTTCGCTCTCGAGGTTTTAAGAATGTAGTGCAACTACTCGTAACAACCTATAAATATAATTACTTTCTTGTGCTTGACTAAGCCAAGGAACCAGAGATATGATTTGAATTTTATCTCAATAGCATAGTCAGGGCGTGGTGCCTCAGATCATAAGACATATTCTTTGAATTGCGTTTCATTTCAGAGAACCTCTACCACTGGCCATGGCTTCTCCGCTTACGTTCCAAGGTTTTAAGGGCCTTCTACACCAACCCCCTTGCTGACATGACAACAAAGGCAGCAGATATTATCATGTACCGGAGAAAAAATCCCCAGGTTTGTGTAATGCTATTGTCACGTGATTGTGACGATTCGGAAGCAGCAGAACTCAAGACGACGCCAGGTGACCTGTATAGTGGGGAACCTGTGCCCCGCAAAAGAAAGCCGATGACAATGCGGAGCAACAGCGCTGTGAAGGACGCAAAGAGTGACAAACGGCGAAATGCGCCGGCTTTTATACACACGTCATACGCGTTCTCGCATTATCGCTGAAATTCTAGGAGACACTCAAGTGTGCGCGTCAGATATGCGAAGTTTCAAGAACGGTCAACACCGTTAGCGAAGCGACATGCAAGATAAACGCAACAGAAAGTGATAACAGCACTCCCCGCAAAGAGCCGAAACAAGCGCGCATGTCAGAGCAAGGGGATAATGACGCTGAACTCAAACAAACCAAAACAACCGTACGTGTCACTATCGTGGTAAGCGGGGCATCTACATAGAGTTTCCTATTAAAATACTAGAGGGAAAACTGGCGCTAGTGTCTATGGGAGTTGCAAACAAGGCGGTCAAGCCAGCATGGGAATGATGGGTATGACATGGATTTGCCTAGTCTTCGTTCTTCTGGCTTCATATGGTTTGCCACTTCAAAAAAATAGGTCTTTTAGGAAAAATATTGCAATAAAACGGAAGATTTTGGAATAACTATGTGCTTGCGCAGGTACTAGTTGCTTTTTCGCGATTAGAAAACTACGGAAGGCTCAGAAATTTAGCAATATTTTGCAATATCCCAATGTTGCCTCCTCTGCTTGGCCCAGATTTAGCTGCGTCCATACAGGTTTAAGTTCCAGATGTAGGTGTGTTCGAACTTAATATAAAGCTTTTTGCTCTTGTAAGTGTCGTGCTGACATTTTCAAATATGTAAAAGGTAGACGTGTCTTCTAAATATAACAAACCGGCTTTCGCTCGCTTCCTCTAGTGCAGGGCAAGTGCTCCACTGTATTTTTACAAACTCTATGCATGAGTCAAGCCCCTGCGCGAGGCTGTAGCAGGAGCGGAGTATCGCCCATCGCTTGGTGGTTGGTTTTGTGAAAAAAAACGTGGTGTTAAATAAATAATCGTACCGTCAAACTCCATCGGAAACTGCGCCTGAGCTTTGAGCTGAGCTGAATTTTTGAGCGTCGTCCGCAGGCGCGTCTGCCTATCGTCCGCTGGGCGCCTACTAAGCACGATAACTGTGCGCCTGCTTGGCACGTTCGGTCGTCGTTGAATTAATCGGACAGCGGATTTGAAATGCCGTAGTACCAGATATACGAACGGCCTTCTGACAAGGGCTGTATGTCAGCCGTGAAAGCGACCCTGCGATTACAGATTCTATCGTGTCTGATACAAAAAAAAAACAAAACAAAAAAAACAGCGAAACCGCATCGATAAGGTTCGCGAGACGCAGCGCGAATATTTCTAAAGTTGGGTAAAGTACCGCTGCAAATAATATGTGTAGCCATCCATCAACAAACATAACAACGAAACACTGCGTGGCACCTCATCGTTGCAAACGACATTGGTACATGCGACAGTCTGATGATCCCTAGCAGTAAAGCCAGTAAAGCGTACTACTACAGCCGCTCCCTTCGTCGCGTAATGAAAAAGTGTAGTAACGTCACTCGCGTCACTGAAGTTAAAAACAGGAATAAACAAATCCAACAAAACGTTTGAAGCCGCAGGCTGGAAGACTAGGCAAATCCATGTCATACCCATCATTCCCATGGCATCTTCACGATCGCAGCGCCAGTTTTCCCTCTAGTATTTTAGTAGGAAACTCTATGGGCATCTACACTTGGGTTCATGTTTCAGCTATTTTCCAGGCATTACTTGCAGGACGAGCGTACACCATTGAGTTGACGACTATTTATAGGCTGCGCAGTAGCGAGGCCCAGATTATTAACCCGCCCTGAATGACTCTTTAGATCAATCTCATTTTATGCCCGTCGAAATAGGGGAAAGCAAAAGGACCGTTGTGTTCATCATTTGGATAGAACGGAGCCAGGTGAAAGTCCGCAGAACAAACAAAGGAAGCACTGTTGTAGAAGGACTGTGGGCAATACAAATTTAACAAAGAACGAAGAAAAAAAAAACGAGGGAACCTTGCCCTATCCGTGACATGGGGGCAAATGAACTGGGCATGTTTGTGCCTTTCTTTCTCGCCCTTCGAGCAGTCTTGCTTTCCCATTTGTTTCGCTTCTTTTCCTTACTTCCTTTCTATCGTTTCCTTTTTACTTTTCGTTCCTTCGTTCATTCGCCCTCTGCATGTTTTTTTTTCCTTTTTTTCTGCTTCGGTAGAAAATCCAAAGGATGTATGTGGCTCATATATGCACATAGCTTCTTAATTTGCCGAGTGTGTAGAGCACAGCGTGCTCCCGTTACGGGCGCGTCCCTCTTAGCGGTATGTGTGCCATGCACATACAAGCCCGCTTTAGAGCACACGTATAATGAATTTGATATTTGAGTTTGTAGAGTGCATGTTGTGTTTGCGCTACCACTGTCTCTAGACGCTGTCCAATTCGTTAATTTCTCATTGCCCATTCTAATATCAAAAAATTACCGTGGCTGAATCGGTTGGCGCGCCGACTTTGACAGCCTGGTGGTCGGTGATTGGAATACGCATCCAGAAGGCCCATATTTATTTTCGCACCACCTGGTATTTCGCGCATGCCAACGCCTGCCGCTTCAAAGATGGCGACACAATTCACGCAATGCAAGCTTCACCTAAATAAAAAAATTCGATTGATCGCTGTGGTTTTACGTCCCAAAACCAGATATGAATATGAGAGACGCTGTAATGGAGGGCTCTGGAAATTTTGACCACCTGGGGTTATTTAACGTGTACTGACATCGCACAGCACACCATCACTATTCATTTTTTTTCAATTCAATATTCATCTCTTCGTGAGAATTCTCCATGAGCCATTAACACATGCCGAATTTGTTGTGAAGAATTCTCAAGGCGGAAAGACGCTTCTATCTTACACGGAACAGAATGTGAAGCAAAACTCTGCTAACATGGAAGGAATTTGAATTCTATAATCTTACTAGAACTGGTGTTGAAAAATATGTTTGCTAAACTCTTGGCAAGGTAAGGTAAGCAGTCATTCTCAGGTCTCTCTGCAGGTGTATAGACATAGCATAAGAATCGAACTTCGTCTTGCCTGCTGCAGACTGGGAGCAATATTGATCATTCACCCTAAGAAGTACCAGGGATACATGTGTGTACATAGCTGATACGGTGGTGCGCCTTCTTTTGCAGGTAAGAGTACCGGACATGGCCCAAATTCTCCTGGATAACCTTGTCGACGCAGAAGTTACTGAAGTCCGAAAATCTGCAGTTCCCAAAGAGAGCGAAAGTATCATGCAACCTTGACACTCAAACAAACATAGCTGTGTCTCGTAGGCATCCTAATGAACACAATGCAGACCACCGAGGGCATATTCATATTTGTTATACTGTTTCTGTGGCGACTAGTGGCCTCGACAAGTCACCAACGCTCAAAAACGTCTTTGAAACTACCAAGTGTATAGCGAAATGATATCTCCTTGATACGGTAATTGTTATTTCTTTTCTTCACTTTATTCTTGTGACATATTCGTGCACATGGATTGTCGCACGTAGTGAAGCGCATGTGACAGCGCTGCTTACAGTACTTCTGATATGCGGTAGCATCGGCGAGTCAGTGCCTCAGAAAATGCCTAGACGCAGTTGAGAATGAGCAAAAATAGCAGTAACAATAAGAAAAGCAAATCTGCGGCACTTACCCTGCGAACAAAATTGGGGTAAGCGACATGTGTACATGTCGTGCATTTTTCCAGCTTGATAAAGAGGTAGCTTACCAACTGGCATGGTTTCGCTACTACTCTGACACTGCTTTCCTCATTAGTGCGACAAAAATATAAGAAAAATTACCATCATTAACGAAAACGAAGATATATACGTCAGGCTTAAACGACTTTTCAGAAATTTAGAAACAGTTGCTCATCACGATAGACGCTCCGGAGTATGCGGAGACTGCGCGTTAAAGTACACTCTTAGAACAAAAGGAGCGCCCAGAACATACTTCGGGAGAGTATTAGATGCGAAGCAGCTCTTTGACTAGCCTGTGTAACGCTCTCCCTCCGTGCGTCCGTACGAACTCGCCGTAACGCGCGCCCCTCGCCGCAGGTGTTGGAGCGGTGCCAAGCAGGTCACGCTGCAGCTGCGCGTTGACGTCACGCTCCCCTCGCAGTGCGCGCTGACGTCACTCTCTCCCTCGCCTGCCGCGTGCTCGCCGCAGTGCCCGCAGCTGCCGCCTCGTCCATTCGCCCGCAACACCTGCCGCTACCGCCGCTCGCTCCGCTATCGCGACCGCCGCTCGCTACACCGCCGACTCGTCGGTTCACGCGCAATAAATTAACACCATCTCCCCAAAGGGAACCCTGATGGGATGCCAAGCACCCGCGTTAGCGCCGTTCAACCCGTGACGCCACCCGTGCGCAACGCTGCTGCTTCGCATCCCATCAGGGTTCCCTTTGGAAGATGGTGTTAATTTTTCGCTTATCCTATAGAGTACTCCTTTTTTCAGAGTGAGCGAACTCTCTGAAGACAGAGTTAATCGAACGCCCCCTCACTAATACAGTACTCCTGCTTAGATTGAAAGCACCCCTTCGGGAGAGTAAAACTGCCAAGAGTGAACAGCTCCTTACCCTTCATTAGTAGAAAGTTTACTGGAAAATCGTGTGGTGTGCTTTCTCCCCATACTACAGTTTCCTTTACGGAACAAAACAGTTTATGTGCTTTGACCCCCAACAAAAGCTTTCCATTTTTTATCACCACAGTAAAGCTTGCACATCAGCATGGTGCTCAGCATGTGTTGGCACGTAAAATGCATTAGTAAACAGTCAGGAATGCACACACAAGTGAATTTAGTTTTTCACTTCTCATACATGGGTGCTGTGGCGGCAGGAGGCACACTCAGAAGGCTCTCGTCGGAGTCAAACTACATTAGTGTTTCAAGGAGCCCACAGGTTCTCTTAGCATTGACTCAAAACTAAACATACTTTGCAAGTGACGAGCGCAAGGTGTGTTTAATCCGTGCTAGAAAGAAATTGGCGGGGTCATCTTCGCAATTACGATCAAATGATCTGACTAGTGCGTGCTTGTGTGCTATTCTGACCGGTGTGAATGCCGAAATAGCGCGTAGCCACAACACCCCGAGACGGCTCCTTGCGAGCTGGTAAAGCGTTCATCGAAGCGCGTTTCCATAGTCAACGCGCGCCGTTCGGAGAGGAATGCCGAGTGGAGAGGAAACGAGACAAGGAGAGGAGTGGGAGTAGGATGCGCAGTGCGGGCGGGTGTGGGCGCCGCGGAACAGAAGCGAGGACGCAGGAGAAGCGTAAGCAGGTGGCAGGAGAGAAGTGGAGAGTAATGCGCACCTGTTGGAGAGAGGGAAGGAGGAGAGTTGCGCATGCGCAGTGTGAGTGCGAACGCCGACGCCGCGGGACATGCCGGCGCTAAGAAATGCTTGGAATTTTAAAAAAAAAACTTTCGACGGCCGATGAATTCAAGCTGGAACCCATCGCTCGAGGGCGCGATGGGGTAAGCGCTCGGGGACCCCGGAAACCGCAACCCCTCGCTTCAGGGGCTCCTCCTGCTTCCTTCATCTTGAAGTGGGTGCAGCGCCAGACGGAACACGGAAAAAAAAAATTGGCAGGTCGCACGTTCAGGGGGATCAAGGAAATGCGAAACACACATGAGGAACGTAAAATGGATTTGCATTGTTGTCTCGCTATACCGAGTTTGGTACATATGAAGTTAACGAAGCGGCCGCAAGAGCACCAAGACTGGCATGTAAACCATGCTGCTCATGACAGGCGTGTCATGATTCTAATGTTGTGACCTGTCATTTACGTTCGTCATGCTGTCGTGTTGTGCCATAGCGATTTTGGTATACGTCCCATTAACGAAACACGTGGCATGTAAGTCATCCCGCCCATGACATGCATGTCATGCTATGACCTGTCATTTATGTTCGTCATGCCGTCGTGTTGCTGCATACCAATTTTCCTATACATCCCACTGAAGGAACGGCCAAGACAGCATGGCATGTAAATCATGTCGCTCATGGCATGCATGGCATGATTTTCGTGTTATGACCTGTCATTTATGTTTGTCATGCAGTCATGCCAATTTCCATATACGTCCCATAAACGAAACGCGTGGCCTGTAAATCATGTCGCTCATGACATGCATGTCAACATTTTCATGTTATGACCTGTCATTTATGTTCGTCAGACAGTCATGTTGGCCATACCAATTTTCGCATACATCCCATTAGCGAAACGGCCTGGAGAGCACCAAGACCGTGGCATGTAAGTCATGCCGCTCATGACATGCATGTCATGATTTTCATGTTGGACCTGTCATTTATGTTCGTCATGCAGTCATGTTGTGGCATACCAATTTTCGTAAACATGCCATTAGCCAAACGGCCGGGAGAGCATAAAATCGTAGGCGGCTAGATAGATAGATAGATAGATAGATAGATAGATAGATAGATAGATAGATAGATAGATAGATAGATAGATAGATAGATAGATAGATACGCTCAAAGTCGCCGAAGTTCGCTAAGAAATGCTTCGCATTTAATAAGAAGACTCAGTGAACAGGTGCGTCTCCTTCTTTGTCCGTGTTCCGTGTAGCGCTGCACCCCGCCTCAAGATGAACCATTACCAAAGTATTTCTAAGGGTGCCATCTTCATCGGCGAGATTTGATGAAGAATCTGTATAAAATAGCGCAAGACGACGAGGGAGCCAGGGAAGACGGAGGTAGAGAAGGCAGACAAAGCATGGCATGCTGAAGCTATGCAACGAAAGCCGCTAGGAGATATGCTGAATTGCAGACACAACAGTCTCAGGCGAAACGACAGCGCCGGGCTGTGGACCTTGATTTTATAGCAAGGGAGGCCGAGGCGATGTGCCGATATGTCATTACAATTATGTGGCTAGACAGACGACTGAAGAGCATTGCAAGCGGAGTAGAGCGCGACGGGAATGGCGCCAGGCATCGCTATCGCGTTCAAATCGCAAGACGAAGCATAAGGGGCCGAAAATTTATTATCACTATTATTGTAGATAACAATTAATTATCTGTAATGACTTCTTTAATGTCTTTCTTTCCGCGAAGCTCCACTGCCAGAAGAAATACTGAATCGACTGGCTTCAAATGGCATGGCGGTGTTCATTGGAGGGTAAGTGTTACTCTTAGCCGCTCGGACGGCGAGTAGATTTATCGGCTTTTCTATTGGCAGATATGAACCCGCAAAGGTGGTTATGACTAACTGGTTTTATGTTATGGGGAAATACCCGGAAGTGCAGGAGAAAATGCGCCAGGAGGCGCTTGAAGCATTTGCAAAAGAGGTAAGCTTCCACGCATCTTTTCATTGTTCTTGTTGTTGCTGTTGTCACATGGCGCGTTTCTTGTGGCGACGTATAAATAGCGTGAGTATTGGAGAAATGACAGGCGCTTTTCTTTAACAAATGATCACATGATTGAGGCTGCCTTCTTCGCATCAAATTCTCTCGCTAGGAATCAATGCTTGCTAAATAATTATCGCGAAGCCAAGCAAGTGTAATTGTTGTATGCCCGGGTGTTTCTCTCAGAAGCAACACTGAGAAGCCTGTGCCGCTCATTAAGCGCCCAATGAGTCATCTTTCACATAACTTTAGCGAGATTGCGCGCGATGTACTGCGCATAACACACCAGTGTTGGCGTCAACCTAAATGAAATATATATGCACAAAACAACTGGAAAATACCTTACACACAGAGAAGGACGCACACCACAGGCAAAAATGCATACAAGTTACGCTTATACTGCTGCCTGACAATGCAGCTTCTTTTGGAAGCGGCAAGCGATTCGCTAATGCCACCTTCTCTAGCAAACGCAAAGGACCACGAGCGCAGAGAATGAAGTCCGTTCCTTTCAGGCGTTCATTTCGAGAAGCACCACGACAGTCAATTTATTTCTTGTATAAGAAATTACAGCATATCCAAGGAGTGAATGATGATGAGTGGGCGAAGCTCGGGAGGTGGATCGTAGATCATGCCGAGTACCGTACTAACTTAGTTAACGCTCACGCTACGAATCCTTATGTTTCAAATATGCACAAGTGAAATCTCCCACCGGCACTTCATTGCAAGTCAAGATCCAGTGCCTATATATATATATATATATATATATTATATATATATATATATATATATATATATATATATATATATGCATGGGTGGCCACTGAACGGTTCTCCAGCGCGAGCAGTCGGTATTTGTCAATCAAGAAACTCGCTAGGAGACGCTGCCTGCGCCAACGTTGTCTCTCGCGGGCGAGGGCGCGTTCTCCTTCTTTGCGAGGTGGTAGAGCGTTCATCTAAGAGCGTTTCCATAGTCAACGCACGCCTTTCGCTCTCTCTCACAAGACAGCAGATGGAAGAGTGAGAGAGAGGCACGCGCCGGGAGAGAGAGAGAGAGAGAGAGGCACGCGCCGGGAGAGAGAGAGAGAGAGGCACGCGCCGAGGGCGAGCGCGTGACTCCCGGCACACTGGTTACGCCTGACGCAGGACAAGGTTATACTAAGAGGAGCTTCGCCCCTAAGAGCAATGACCCTTGCTTCACAAATTTGTCCCCTTGCTTCTCAAGGAAGAAGGCTGCCAGCACTTCCTCTACGTGGCATCTACCCTGTTGGGACGTTGGTGTGGATGGAGGTCGAGCCATATCCCTCGTTTACGCGCTTCCAGGTCAACGGTTACATATCCGACTCGAAGGAAGGTTGCAGTTGTATGTAGTGGACTCGGAGGCCGCTTACGTTTGCGTAGAAGATAGACGTCTATTTACATGACGATCGGTTAAGGAAGCTAACTGAGTGCGTTTGCGCTCGTATTTTATGCACTTATATGTATAACAGTGTCCAATCACACACTTCTGGTGTCATCTCCGCCCTCGAAGGGAGGCGGTCAAGCGCCGCCTCGCTTGCTTCTCCGCTGGAAAGGGCGACGGGGGGTTCCTCGAGACGGGATATAAAAGTGCAGTCCAGCAACAGGCTCACTAAAAACAACCACTAGCACAAGTTAGTGCACCCTTCCGGGAAACGCCCAGTCCCATCTTTTTCCACAACGGCGCGCTCACCCTCGCCCAGCTGTATATTCACACCTGCGCAGCACTGGCAGCAGGTCGCAGTGTCCTTGCACTATTGCGCCACTCCCGCTTCATCTCTGCAGTCGAGAAGTTCTTGTCACAAAAGAAGCAGCACACACACACACACAAGCGCAGCTTCACACACAGACGGTCCACGTATTGCTTGAGCTTCTTGCGCGTCATCGCACCAGTGTTCGATTCCGGTTGCGTTCAAGGTCCAAGAAAAGCATCGAACCCAGTCGTCGCGACAGCGTCGAAAACAATGCCAATGTCTCTTTCGAGACGACTGATGAACTGCTGCGGGTTACGGGTTTCTCTGCAAATATCGGTCACATGTATCCTGAGACGTTACTTTAAGCGAATATGCAGTGAACAGTGCGTGAACGTAAAAAAGTGCAGCATTTTAAACCGTACGGTTAAGTCCCTTGATTTCATCCACGGCAAGGAGTAAGTAGTGCTGGAAAGATGCAATGTTCTCATATACTTCAACGCCCGTCCACGATCACATTGTCCACAAGGCTCAAGGTGCAAGAAAAACGGAATATACTCAAGAAGAACCTATAAACTTAAAAACAGTGACGCAATAAAAGAGCTGTGCTTTGTAATTAATAGCAAAAATATTGCATTCTGATCGTAAATAGTGC